>CAUYRT010077008.1:0-21141 GCA_963574885.1 Lepilemur ruficaudatus
TAAAGAAACTATCACTAGAGCAAATAGACTACCCACAGAATGGGAAAGAATATTTGCTCTTTACACCTCCAACAAAGGTCTGATAACAAGAATCTACCTAGAACTCAAAAGAATTAACAAGAAAAAATTTAAAAACACAAATAATAAAATCACAAAGAACAAAAAAATAAAAAAAACAAAAGAATAAATAACAATGGCCAAAAAACATATAGGAAAATGTTCATCATCTCTAATCATCAGAGAAATGCAAATCAAAACCACAATGAGATACCACCTAACCCCAGTGAGACTGGCCTCTATCAAAAAATCCCAAAACAACATGCTGGCAAGGATGTGGAGAGATAGGGACTCTCTTACACTGTTGGTGGGACTTCAAATTGGTTCAACCTTTGTGGAAAAGAATTTGGAGATTCCTCAAAGAGCTAAAATTAGAATTACCATTTGATCCAGCAATAGCATTATTAGGCATCTACCCAAAAGAGCACAAGACACTCTATGATAAAGACATCTGCACCCAAATGTTTATGGCAGCACAATACACTATTGCTAGGTCATGAAAACAACCCAATTGTTCAGTTTTTAAGATGGCAATTTTTCACACACAATTTATGAGTGAAAGAAATATTAAGATCTCCAAAATAAGTATTAGAGACAGACAGAAACGGCAACTACATATTTTCCAACAAAACTCAACGTGTTTTGTACAGTGTGGTCCTAGCCAGGAAGTTTCAGTTATCCCTGAAGAGAAAGGCAAATTAAGAGGTAGGAAAATGCAACTATTCTGAGACCCTTGTAGGACAAAGATCTTCCATTATTGTGAAGGTTATCATAATCAACTAAGAAGTTTTGATAAAATGTGCAATGGATTAAAAGGAAGGAAGGGTGACCTACTCAGCAAGTCAGATTAGTGGTTCAAATCCCTAATACATTGATAGATGTTATGGCCACACATTATAATTTACTAATATTTTAAGTGCCAAATAAGAGGAACAGTACAAAAGTGCTTGTGTAAGCTGAAATGCAAAATGCAATTGTAAGGTAGGACTGTCTTTACCCATTAGGATAATATGCAGTTAAAAGTCTATACCAAAGCTATTTTATCACTCATGTACCCACTCACACATGAACTCTTCAGTGGCTCCTGAGCAAGGTATACATCAGGATCAGTAAAGAAACTTTAAAAAAACACACACACAAATCTGTAGTTCAAACCAGAAGATTCTGATTCAGTAGTTCTGAATGAGCACTAGATTCTCTACACTGGAAAATCTCCCTAGATGAATCTGATATCCACCCATATATTATATAGGATGGGCTAGGCTATGCTACAGTAACAAAATTAAGCCCACCAAAATCTCAATCATTAACACAACACATTTATTTTTTGCTCATGCCACATGAAAAGCATGGGTTAGCAGGGAAACTAACCATCCTGTTCATGCAGGGATTTTGCATCTGATTATGTCCTGCTATGATCATAATGGCATAACAGCAGGGGGAAGGGGCTAGGACAAATGGCTTCTGCCTGGAAGTACCACTTCGTACATTCCATTGGCCAAAACAAATCACATGACCACATTTAAGTTAGTTCAAAGTGGTAGGGAATTGTTAATTCCACCATCTGCCTGGAAATGAGGGAGACCTGGAAATATTTGTGAAAAACACTAATGCCTGCCAAAATATCTGATTAAGAACCATGAGTTCAGTCTCTTTAGTTTACAAGGAAAGAAAGAAATCACAGAGAATTTAAGTGAATTTCCAAAATCACACAGCTAATTAGTAGACCTCAAATTAGCATAATGGTTTCCTGACAGTCCAACAAGTTTCTTGAAGTATTCCAACTAATTTAACCTACTTATCCTTCCACACATTCTTCTCTTTTTACCCATTTGTCAGAAATTTTCAAAATCAGAAAAATTTCTTCCCTTAACAATAATTTAGAGTTTGTGATTTATTTGATGGCAGCTTTAAATAAGATGTTTTTAACCCCACTTAGAAACAGTCCACTTTGATGATTTATTACAACTTTCTTTCCCTGGTTAATTAAACTCATTTCTTAGGAAATGACTCATGGCTAATCACACTAAGAATAAAATTAGTCATATTGCCCTCTTTGTTATAAAATGAGTGTAAATAATTTTTAAAGGCCATTTTTCTAAAATCAAAAAAGCATGTAGTAATCCCCAATTCAGCAACATTATGTTAAATAGCAGACTTGGGGAGTAGGAAATCCAGATGCTGTCCTATTATTGCATGAAACAAGGCAGAAATTTATTTTCCTTTATTATTAAACCAAACCCTATCAATTGAATTTCTTTGTGCAAATATTTTATTTTGGAGAGTTAAAGTGCCATTAAAAAAATCCTAGACTAAAACCTGTTGTATGGTTTCTTTGCCCACTGGAGGGATATAAAACCATTACATTTAAGTATCATAATAGCTAGCATATGCTATTTCTTAGAAATGACACCACCATCTGGATTAAGGTCTACTGATGATTTCATATAATACTCCAGCTTTCTTCGGGTAGAGGGAGGCCAAACTGTTCTGACTTTAACTACCCTGTTGTATTAATGAAAAATAACAAAAGGTTACACTTATGTTTGACCTACTTGCTGGAGATCACATACTGCTTTATTAATGAATTATATAATTATTATAGTAGCCAAGAATGCAGAAGGAGAGCCAGATGCTTGTCTTAGGAATGTGAGTTGGGGTCTAAATCCATCGCCCAATATTATCCATTTCTAACCAAGCAGATCATGAGATTTTCCTGGTTCTTAGAAGCACTGTTCTGTAGTGGAAAGCCCACTGCCTTGTGTTCAAATCTTGGCTCTCCTATTTGCTGATTGTAGAAACTTGGGCATGTTACTGAATCTCTCTGAGCCTCAATTTCCTTAACTACAAAATGAGAATAATCCTATGTATTGTGAGATTGTTAAAAAACTTAAGGATTAGGACTATACAAACTCTAGTAAAGTACCTCATTCTTATTATTAATTTTTCCTCTCTCTAGCCATCTTATTTTCTTTATCCTAGGCAAAGAGAAGAAAAAAGGGATTAAAAGCAAGGATGGGCTCAGCATATGGAAGAAGTCAAATTGAAAACATGATAAGCAAAGGCCATATTACACATTATGTATCTATTCCTAGAATAGCTTTCTAATGTGGCGGAATTACCAGACAATATACTCCTGTGTCTAGCACGGTAGAACTATTGGCTCATTCTCATGTAAACCACCCTCATGACTGGTTGTCTTTAAAGGTCGTTTGATGAACTCTCACTGATAAAACCAGCCTAATCTCTTTGGCTCACTGGAGTCATTAAATATATGAGTGAGTGAGGGTGGGGAGTTGTGGTGGAAAATGCAAAAGAGTGGAGGAAGGGAACCCTCTCACCTGACTGCTTCCTTTCTGGCGCCTTAGCTATTGTCATGCACACAGCAAACCCTCTGGGCCAATCCATCTGACTGGCTGTGCAGGGAATGGGGCAGCCTGGATAATTGATGGGCTCAATCTGACCAGGCACAGGTGGCACAGAGACGGCATACAGCAGCTTCTCGGGTTTGCCAGTGCCATCTGTTGCCATAAAAACATCTGTCGTCAAGGTCACCCTGTCACCCTCTGTTAAAGTTACAGGTTTGGTGAGTAGGATAATGTCACCTAAGAAGAAGGGGTATGTATATTGGGGGCTGGGAAGGAAAAGAAAAAAGACCAAGATACACAAAGACAACAGGAAATCTTTCTTTTTTAAAAAATTATGAGATGAATAATAAGAGAATTACTGAGTAAGAAAAATGAGAAAAAGCATACACGATTTTAAAGGAGAACTTCCTTGTAAAAGGTTTGCCAAAAGACTATCGTGATTGTTCTCTCTAGCTAAAACATTAGCTCATTTTATAGAGTAAGAACATTTTAACCAGAGGCATGACACACATTTGTAAAAGAAATATGATATGCAACTATACTAGGATTTACTTATAAAGGCAAGCACTTCCCTCTCTGCTTGCTAACTTTTGAAACCGATTTTTGATATGATCCCTTTGTATAAGTACATTTGATGAAGCATCTCTGTGTGCGTGTGTGCACGTGCATGTGCGTGCATTCACAGCATGTTCAGGGAGGGAGCATAATGGAAGGGGGCGTTGCATTTATCAAAGTATTTAACTGGCATTTGAGCTTTGCTCTGCTGCCAGAGAGAATGACCCATTTGTTAATAAAGAACAATTAAGTTAATAGACTCAAATAATCTGATGGACAAAGTACTGTAATGAAGCAAATGCAATATCGGATTTTTAAGCAGTGAGTATTACATGTGGCCAGACTTCCAGCAGCAACGGTTCATCATTCTCTGTCTATGTTTGTTGCTGACGCTTTTTAAAGCAATTTCACCCAGTGGCAAAGAAACATCATTCCCATCTGTTTAGGAAGAACGGCTTTACTTATTGGACCAATATTGCTGGCACCATGGGCTTTCAGGGACTTAATGGTTATCACTGAAGGGTGAGATGAGAAGGGGGAGATAATCTGCTGTATTTTATAAAACACACTCACATCTGCCCTATCAAACATAAAGGGTATAGATGAGGACAATATGGTTTCCCAGCAGAAAGGAGTGTTAGGGAAGGAGTAGACAAAAAAAGCAGATGAAAACTCTTTGTTAACCTGTGGCCCAGTTACCAAACACCATGCAGAAATTAAATTAAAGGGGGGCTCTTGGAAAGAAACAAAATATTTATGGACAACTGCAATTTTAGTGTTGTTGAATGTGTGTAGTGTATATAAAACCCAGTTTGTTCCTTGATTCAGCTGTTTAATGTTTTGGTAGTAGAAATAGGATGACTGTTTGGCAGCAATTAAGGGTAGTTCTACCTCCACTTTCTCCTCTGGTTTCAGCTGCCAGGAGGATCACCTTTTCCTCACCCTCTTTTCTTATTCTGATAATACGGGTTGTGCAAGAATAGACCAAAAATTTAATTCAAGCAAAAGGGTCATAAATATTGATTTTTATACTCAGGATTTCAAAATTATTTAATAACATATGCTTGAATCTGTATTCCAAATGGAACTAAGGATTATTTCAATTATTTCACTTCCTATTCAAAAATGAACTTTCCTTCTAAGCTGGGTTAAGTCTTTTTGATGCCAAAACACTTTAATATTATCCCATTAATTTCAAGGTGATTCTTTCCTAAATTATCATGCAGTTGATAAACAACTGGATGTGGACTGCTAACTGGCTATGTGGTCCTAGGAAAGTTATTTCACAGCTCTTGGAAATTCTGCCACAAACTGCTCATCTAAACCTGGATTCCTTAAGTGCAATGGATTTGCATTCATGTCTTCTAGATCATAAAGACAAGTCACTTTCCCAGCTTTTCCATTTGATCCCAATATTTTAGCTCACTCTTGTCCTGCCAGCTTTATGCACTAGTTCAGTACCCTAAGTTTGATAGTTGTCTCTTATCCCTCCAGAACTGTCAAGTTTAGCAATTCACTTCCTAGAACTTTGCACCTTGTTAATGTAGCATGCCAGGGAAACAATTGAGCATCTTGTTTTGGGGCATAGCCTTCAAAGTCATTCTGAGCAGTCAGCCACTTACTAGCTGAGTGACCTTAGGGAAGTTTCTTAACCCTCCCAAGCCTTTTATTGTTCATCTGTAAAATGGTAATTAGTGTGTAGAATTCTTAAGGATTCAATGCCCAGCATTATGCCTGCCATATTGCAAGTGATAAATCATAATAGATATTGATATTATCAACTGTTAGCTTAAACAATTCTTCAAAATTAAATGTCATTATTTCTTGGATATAAATATTTCCAACTTCTGGCTTAACCTGAGCCTCATCTCATGTGGTTCCTTCCCAAGCATGAGAGTAAGGCTAAGCTTGTTTTCGTAATACATACATTGTGGTTGATTTAAATAAATATCTCTTCCTAACTCTAAGCCTGGAAAATGGTGGGGAGGCGGGTTCCTATGGGTGGTTCTCAGCCTGTGCTCTAAAGTGCCCAAAGACCTTCATAAAAGGAACATGATTCATTGCAAAAGGGCAAGACTACAAAACGGCAACCCTTGTCCCAAACAGAGCTGCCTTCTCTTATTTGCTTGGCTTCTGTGTAACAAATAGACCACTTGAAATACTGTCCTGTAGATAACACATTTGAAACCTTCCGGGTTTGATAGTTCCCAAGATCCCATTCAGCATTAATATTTTGACTTCTAAACTATGACTAAATATATTCACAGATGAGGCAATAGCATTAAAAATATTATAATTTATTATTTTCCTTGATGATTCAAGGAATTCATTCTGAACACAGGAGTTTTGAAGTGCTATGAAGAGAGAACTACATAGCTACACTGGGCTCTTTTTTTTTCCTATAGCAAACAACTTGGACTGTACATGTCTTTGAATGTTCATATTAGTAAGATGTCTGCTTCTCTTATGCCAACTTCCTTGCCTCTTTTAATCTGCTGATTCTAGTGTGCTGTCAAATAAGACACTAAATAATAAAACTTGTGAGCTGTATGTGAAAATTGAGCAATAAAACTATGAGTGAGGACATCAAGATCTATCCTTAGTAGGACACCTGGATGGATTTTGTCAATTAGCTGCTCAGTGGCTTTACTTAAGGGGCTCATTTTCCAAATTTGGGCTTTGGTCTCTATAGGGAGGATGAGCTGATAATTGTTAAAAACCGGTTGAGGGTGGAGGAGCCCCAAATTTGTCATTTTTACAGTGTAAGCAATCTTACCAGAGTTGATTTCAAGCTATCATTGCGATGTCACTGAACACAGACTTTGTCAAACATAGGATTAGGAAGAGATATGCACACTGGCCTGCTCTAGCACACTACTGTATTGGAGACACTGTCTTAGGGAGACACTGTCAAGTAAGAGACTTGTATAAAGTGACCTGCTACTCTGCTAACATTGGCATTCACCTGAATACTTAGAACTATTAGAAATATGAGACTTCAGAAAGACTGGGCCCACTGTAACATCTTAACTGCTGGTTATTTCTTCTGTAGAGATTGGCTTCTTTTTTAATTTAACATTTATTGATAGCTTATATGTCCTAAACACTCATTGTGATTCAGCTCACTCAATTCCTGTAATAAGCCTCTGAAACAAGGACTGGGATGAACTACATTTTAAAAGTGAAGAAACTGAGGCTTAGAATGATTAAGTATCTTACTTAATGGATAGAGGAGAGAACAGGAATATGAATCCAGGAAGTCTGGCTCAAAACCCCACATTTTTAGCTACTGTGAACCAACTTTGCAAATAACATAGCACATTTGGCTTGTGACTATTTTCTAATAAATAAATGTGTATACCTAACTGATGATTAGTCATCTATTATCAGACATGGTTTTAGCATGTAACTTGCAAATGATCTTATTAGTATAGTCCATGAAAAAAGCTACATGTAAATTTGTTTTTATCAAAGAATAAAAGATATATGTAAAAATATCAAAACAGTATAAATTGTATTTTGATCTTTCAGCTGTCTTTTCTTACCATACTTCCTCTTCAGTTTTTTATTGAATCTGAAATCTCAATTATTATGCAAGTTATAGAATACCCCCAGCCTAAGTCAATGGCTGTGAAAAATAAAACAAAAGAGCAAATGAAAGTCTGATTATTTCCATAAATGTCCATTAATTCAAAAGTACCGTAATAGAATACTGGTTTGCAAATAATATGCCAGTGACCATCACACAGCCACATAATTTAAACAATCATAAATGCAATGTCACATTATAGAGGACTTCTTATTTAATTGAGTTTCAAGTAGGCCAAAGTTGGTCATTTATACCTCTCTGAATATATTATACTTACAATTACTTCCCAGAAAATATAAACAAAATATAACATTCAGAAGGATGGTCAGTCTTTTCTATAGATGAAAATATTTCCTCCAATGACCTAGTTCAATGTGAATGCACTGAAATGAAGAAACAATGAATCTGAACAGTATTTTTATAATCAGTAGCTATGGGTAAGTCTAGGTTGGTAATTCAATGAATCAATTCCCTTTAAAGGTGGTCCATCACAGTAAAAGGTGAAAGGTTTATTCTATCTGAAGAGAAACCAGAGTACATCTATGTATCTAATACAATGTACACTATTCTGGTGACAGGTACACTGAAAGCTGTGACTTCAACATGATATAATTTATCCATGTAACAGAAAATACTTCCCCCTAAATTTTTTTGAAATAATAAACAAACAAACAAAAAAACAATTGTGTCAGTTTTATGTAGCAATTCTACCCCTCTGGTAAGAATAGAATACCTATATATGTACAAGCTATAAAGGAAAAAAAGGTGGCCCAGCAAAATATTTAGCTTTTGCTTGATAAAACTCTTCTTCCTGGCAATGATTCTTAATAATCTACTTTTCCCAGCCAGCAAGGAAACAAACAAAAACTAGGTGAGATTGGATCTTATTCTCAGGTACTATAATCATTTTCAAACAAAGTGAAGTCTGTGTGTGTGTGTGTGTACTGGCATCTACTTTTGCCAAAATTGTAAAACTCTAACCTCAGAAGCACATGCCATTTAGCAGGGTCTGCAAAAGTTCAGGTGGTGAGGGAAAAGGTATGTTTCTTATCCCAGCTCCTCCAAGATCCCATTAAAAACAGGTAACCCTAGAATTTGCTTATGGTAGTCTCAAGCTAATTAGACTTTGACAAGAATGTAGGCAACGCTCAATTGCAAAAATTAACATGCACATTTCTCTACATGTACTTGGGGAAAAGGGAGAAATAAAGCCACATGCAAAATCTTTCCAAAAACTGAGCCAGACTCGTATCCACATACTTCGTGTCACATTAACTCACCCAGCCTGACATCCAGAGCTACACCCTTCAGCTGACTGGCAAGGTTAGGTTTTAGCTCTTTAATAACCGTCTTATACATATAGACCTATATATCCAGGATCTATGAAGTACACAGATGATTATTTAGGATTAATGGATCATCCAAAGTGCCAGTTGGCACGTTTTGAGTAAAAAGTGTAACAAATGCAGCTGTTTACTAATAAATAAAGCCTCAGCTGTAAGAGAAATAAATTAGATGCGTTTAATTGGTAGGCTGCAATCCTCTCCTTTATTACAATGCAGCTTCTTGTTATTTTATGATGTCAGGGTAGATGGCAGACTGACAGAGTGTTTATGAATCACAGTTTGCAGATGGCACTCTTAGTTTTCGGCAGCTATGAGCACAAGTAGCATGAGGCCTCAGTAGTGGATTTTGCCAAAGACGACCCCCTGAGAATTAGCTGTCTTCATTTCTCTTGTGCCAATCTCTCCCTGGCAGAACCCTACTTCACAAACCCACCTTCAATAAATTGTGGCTGCCTGGCAGGGAGTCAAAGAGAGCTCACACCCAGGGAATGCCATCGTCTCGAAGTGATCTCTTTGTCATTGCTGAGAAGGCCTGTGTGATGATTCCCAGAACAGGCTTCCTGCAACTTCTTGTGAGGAAGATGACCAAGGATCAGGCAGGACAGAAACCCTCCTCTTTCCAACCCACTTGGTTCTCTATGCTCACCCTCGCTGCAGCTGACAGGAGTGATTCCCGTCTCTTGAGCACAGCATAAGGTCCCTGCACTTGGGATTCCGAGCTCCCCGAACTAATGTCAGCTTTGTCATCATACAGCTGGGGATCGAGTGGGGAAAAGTCACTCCAGCCCATGGAGCTGAGGCTTCACAGCTTCTGCACTCCCTGCATTTCCCTGGTCACTATTCACTTCCATGGCTGGGAATAGCACACGGGAGACATGCAGTCATAATTGTCAACAACTTTGTATATTTTTGCCACCAGTCATAATGGATTTTTATGCTAATGGACTTTTTTATTAGAAAAATAGGAGGATCAAGCCTCTTTGCGGAGAACAAAGTGTTCTCTGAACATGTAGTAACAGTAATGATAAGGTTAATGATAATATCAGCAATAATATTAATATCGGGAGCTACCATTTGAGTACTTACTATAGGATAGGCTAAAATCACTTCCCACAGGATTATAGAAGTTATCTTATGGTAGTTTAAAGCACATGAATACCATCCCCTTTCTCTTGTTTCCTTTTCCTACTTCGCAATGTTTAGTCACCTGAGCCCTGGTCATGTGTCCGGGAGGATCTGAGAGAAATACTGAGATCACTGCCACCTCACTTTCTCTTTTCCTACCATGTCTGATGGAGATCCATTGGAGGGGATCTGATCTCTCCAGCTATCTTATGAAGCTTGAACTAAGATGGCTTTTGGTGGTCAAGCTGAACTAGGTAAAGAAAGCACACAAATGAAAAATGAGTTTTGCTTGTTTGTTGGTGTCAAAAACAGTTCTGAAAACTTTAGGTGGGAAAGGAATCAAACTCAGATATTTCACTTTAGATGAGACCTCCTGCCTCATACTAACACGAAGAATTTATTTCCAATGTAAGAAAAGCCATCTACATTATAAAAATATGGGTGCATTCCTCCAGAGATAAAACAAACACAAGGCAAAGATATTTGTTCTCACCACTTGGACAGAGTCGTAGAGTTTCTAACCAGCACAATAAGGCAATACATGAATGTATACATACAAAAATAACAAATATATGAAATTGAAGGATCCTGATTGGAAGGGAAGTCATAAAATTGTCTGTATTCATAGATGACATAATTCTGTATGTACAAAATCCTAAAAGAAATTTACAAAAACTAACAAATGAATTCAGCATAATTAGCATACAAGATCAATATGCAAAAAACAATTGCATTTTTATATACTGTTAATAACTAATCAAAAAATAAAATTAAGGAAACAATTTCATTGACAATGGTATCATGGTGAACAAAATATTAGGAATGCATTTCTAAAAAGATGTATCAGGCTTGTACACCACAAACTACAAAATATTGTTGAGAAAATTAAAGAAGACCTAAATAAAGTAAGAGATATTCTATGTTCATGGATTGGCAGACTCAATATTGTTAAGACAGCAATTCTTCTCAACCTTATCAATTCAGTGCAATTTGAAACTATAGCTAAATCCCAGCTGATTTATTTTATAAATAGAAACTGACAAGGTGATTCTAAAATTTATATGGAAATGCAAAGGACTCAGAATAACTAAAACAATTTTGAATAAGAACAAAATTGGAGGACTCACACTTTCCAATTGCAAAATTTACTATAAATCTGCAGTAATCAAGATAGTGTGGTGTTGGAGTATAGTTAGACTATACATCACTGCAACACAATTTAGTGTTCAGAACTATACTCTTACATTTGTGGTTAATTAATGCTTGACAAAAATTACAAGACAATTCTATAATCTTTTCAGCAAATGATGTGGAGACACTTAGATTTTCACATGCAAAGGGATGAATTTAGATGCTAACCTCATACTAGATAAGATAGTTAACTCAAAATGGATCATCAACCTAAATATATACATTAAGCCATAAAACTTTTAGAAGTAAACATGGGAAAAAAGCAGAGTAACTTGGGAGGGGCAGAATTTTCCTGAGGAGATGACATTGAGCAGAAAGCTGACTGAAATGAATTTTTACAAAACTCTGGGGTGGGTAGGGGGAAGAAATAAAAAAAACCTCTAGGAGAAAAGTATTCCATACTCCAGGCAGGTAGAACAGCAGTTACAGGTACCCAGAGGGGAGAGTAAGATATGCATTTTCAAGGAGCAATAAAACCAGTTTGGTTGTTTCCATTATGACACTGGGCTAGACAAAGATCTTTTAGAAAGGACTTAAAAAGCATTAAGCATTAAGAAAAAAAAGGAGTTTTTTTTGGACTTAATCAAATTGGACTTAATCAAAATTTAAAATTTCTGATCTTAGATAACATTAAGAAAATGAGGTGTTGAGCTGTAGACTGGAAAAAAATATTTACCAATCATATTTGGCAAAGATTTTGTAGGCAGAATAGAAAAAAACAAAACTCCTACAACTTAATAATCAAAAAATGGACAGCTCAATTTAAAAATGGACAAAATATTTAACCAGACACATTACAAAAAAAGATATGGTCTATGGATGGCTAATGGGTACATGTAAGATGCTCACGGTCATTAGTTATCAAATTAATTAGAAATGCATATTAAATGAACAATGAGATACCACTACACGTTCACTAAAATGGCCAAAATTAAAATGAATGACAAAACTAAGTTTTGTCAAAAAATGAGAGGAACTGGAACTTTTATGGATTGCTGTCGAAAGTGTAAAATGGCTTTACTACTTTAGAAAAAGGTTCAGTAGTTTTTCTTATAAAGTGAAATGTACACTACTACTTGTCCTAACAATTCTACTACTGATTAGTTTCTAAACAGAAATCAAAACATTTTGTTCATAAAACACTTGTACACAAATTTTCATTGCAGTTTTATTTATAATAAAACTTTAGCTCCAAATTAAAAATATTCCAAATATCATCATCAGGTAAATGGATAAAAAAAAGTGTGGTATATTTATACAGTGGAATATTACTCAGCGATTAAAATAAACACACTACTGATCCATGCAACAACATGAATGATTCTCCAAAACATTATAATGATCAGAGAAATCCAGAGTAAATACAATATGCTTCCACTTATATAAAATTTTAGAATGAGCAAAAACCGATTTATAGGGACAAAAAGTAGAACAGTATTTTCCTAAGGCTGAAGGTGATGAAATCAACTGAAACGTATCTTGAGAACACTTCTTGGAATGACATAAATGTTCTGTATTGTGATGGGCAAGTGGTTATATGTCTTTTTCTTTTCATTTTTCAAATCTCATTAACCTTTACACTTAAAATAATTATAATTTATTGCATTTAAATTATCCGTTAATAAAGTTGATTTAAAAATAAAATTTAAAATTACCAACATTGGTGATAAACCTGAAATGATGAGAAATCTTAAAATCACCTTATTTCTAAAACAGGCACTGTCTTAGTCATTTGGGCTGGTATAATAAAATACCATAAACTGAATAATTCCGAAAAAAACAGAAATTTATTTCTCATTGTTCTAGTGGCAGGGAAGTCCAAGATCAAATCTCTGGCAAATTCAGTGTCTAATGAGGGCCCATGTCCTGGTTCATGGCTAATTACCTCCTGAAGGGCCTCACATCCCAATACAAACACATTGGGGGTTAGGATTTCAACATATAAATTTTAGGGGGACACAGACATGCCAATCGCAGTATACCATCCCTGATCCTCCAAAATTCATGTCCTTCTTATATGCAAAATACACGCATTTCATCCCTACAGCTTGAAAACCTTAATTTAGTTCATCATTGACTCAAAAATCTAAAGTCCAAAGTCTCATCTAAATAGAATCTAAATTAGATATGGGTGAGATCCAAGGTACAATTAATTCTGAGGCAAATTTCTCTCCAGCTGGGAACTTGTGAAATCAAACATCTTATGTGCTTCTAAAATACTATGGTGGGACAGGTAAAGGAAAGACATTCCCATTCCAAAAGGGAAAAATAGGAAAGAAAGGTACAACATGTCCCAAGAAAGTCCAAAATTGTAATGCTGGAAAATTATCTTCTTTGACTTGTGATTTTGCCCTCCATGCTCATCAGAGCAGAGGTCCTGCTTCCACACCCTTGCTGATCAGGAGTTGGGCCCCCAAGGCTCCAGGAAGCTCTACCCCCACTGACGCTCTTGTGAGTTGGAGTCTCATACCTGTGGCTCTCTCACGCTGAAATCACATGCAAGTGGCTCAACCATTCTGGTGTCACAGGAGTGGCCTCGCCTCCATGGCTTGTGCACTCTGCATGCTGACAGAGATAGCATGGTTGTTGCCAAGGCTTACTGCCTGTGCCCTCTAGAGGGTGGCTGTCACCACCCGCACAGCACCTGGGCCCACTGCATGGGAAGGTAGGGAGCAGAGCCTTGAGGAAGCACTGGGCAGAAAGCATCAAGGTCTTGGCCCCTCCTTTGAAATCATTCTGTCCCCAAGGCCCTAGTACTAGGGCCTATGATGGGAGAGACGACACTGATAAATGCTGAAATGCCTTCAGGATCATACTTCCGTTGTCTCCATGAATAGCACATAGCTGATTCACGCTAATGTTCTTATCAAATGGTCTCTTCGTCACATCCTTGGTATTCTTTCTCAAACACATTTTCTCATTTTTCACAATATGGATGAGCTGAGAATTTCTACATTCTGCTTCCTCTTGATTAAAAAGTCCATCTTTAAATTGTTTTTCTCTTCTCACATTTTACCATAGGCATTCAAGAGAAGCCATGCAACACTTTCAACACTTAGACATCTCTTCAGCCATACATCCTGTCTCATCATTCACAGGTTCTACCTGCCACAAACACAATTCTATCAAGTTATTTGCTACTTTATAACAAGGATGGTCTTTCCTCTAGTTTCCAATAGCATGTTCCTCATTTTCATCTAAGTAATGACATGAGGATAAAACCATACTCAGGATATTTGAGCAAATTGTTAGAAGCTTCTGCTCCTAACATTAACAAGGGCCACAATCAGCTCTGGATTCTAATTTTCAGCTTCTTGTTATGTGAGAATGATAAACGGCTTATTTTATTAAGCTCATGCAGTTTTCTGTCATTCTGTCACACAAAGAATAATGCAAACCCTAAATAATAAAATGCTTCAAAGCTACAGTTAGTAAAATACTGTGCATTATCATATTAATTCTAGAATAGATGAGTACATTAATTAACAGTCCAGAATTCATGTATTTATATTTGTAAATATATCTATATCTTATATTTATTGGTATATAATAGTTTTTTTTTTAATTTAGACATTTAAAATTAGTACCATATGTGGTATAGTTCATTTAAAGTAGCTGACAGATGAAGAAAGTTTCAGCAGGATGGATCTGACTATCTTTGGAGGTATTCCTATTCTGACAGCTGGCTCCTCTCTGTCTGCACAACCCTCCAGTGGTCTACAATTTTGGACCGTGGCTACTCTCAGTAGACTCTGACTCCAACATCACAGAACACCCCAGCTCCTTGCTCTCCATTACTGAATCTGCTCACCCTTTGTTTTCATCACTATCTGTCCCGTGTAAGTCTTCGTCCTGCCCTTCCTCAAGCTGGTGCCACATGATCCTTAACATTGGACCTTTCACAATTGGTAAATTCTCGATGCTTGACTCCTTAATTCGAAAGTCAATTTTCTTGATAATATTCAGTATTCCATCCTCTGCACTTTTTTTCTGCCATCCATTTATGTTGATTGATTAGGTCAGAAAGCCCAAGCTTTTCATTTAGTTCTTCTTAACACCCTTGTCATTTAAGTCCATTAGTATTTGAATAGTGGATTTTAAAATATTATATTAAACTTTATTGCTTTTTGACAAAGGCAGCTCAAGAATAATTTCTGAATGCCTTATAGAAACCATAAAACGTCAGAGCTTCAAGGGCCCTTAGAGATCATCTGCTATTACCCCTTATTTTACAGATGGAGAAACTACAGCCCAGAGAGGAGAGTGATTTGCCCATTGTTGTACATTTCATTAGTGAAAGTGCTAAAGATAAAACTCCAGAACTTTCTTTATTTTTATCTTAATTTCTACTTGTCCAGGTTTTCTTTCTTGCTGTTGGAGGGTCACCCTTATTTATTCATTTTCAGGCTACCATTAGGTGATTCCTGTTTTCCCCTATCAGCAGAAGATGGGCTAATAAAGAATAATTCCAGTTTCTCTCTCCACCCTCTCACTTGCTCTCACCAGGACATTTACCTAACTGGAGAGGTGGAAAGAATGTTACAACTCTGCCAACCAGGAGCAAAGTCATTGAAATGGCATCTCAGCAGTAATGGCGCATCTTGTTCTCATTCTTTTGGAAGACAGTGGGAGACACTCTGATATTGTCTGGAGGCTAAAGGGAGGCCTTCTTGAAGGATGAGTTCTTTCTAGCCATAACAAATTACTGCAAATTCCTAGACTTTCTCAAAGTTTCTGACTAAAGACTTTTTGTAGGAGTTAGTCCTGCTGTTCTGAGAGTTCTCCCTCCAGACCCTATACCCAATCTTTCCTCTAATTTCTCATTCTTACTACAGATTCTTCTGGGAATCTACTCCTTTTTTTTTCTTTCTTTTTTGCTACTTCTATTGTAGCACTTACTGTATATGTTGAAATTTTCCTTGTTTATTGCCCTCTAGCACTTACCTGTGCCTTGCTCTTGTTTCTCACTACCAGCACATCACTTAGAGTAGAATACGTTAAATTGAATAGATGTTCCCTAACGTTCAGTCACATTCAACTAATTCCTATGTTATCTATTTGCATCAAATGTGCTCTGTTCCTGGAATGTTCTTCCCCATTGCTTTACCTGTTTTAATCTGAGTTACCCTATACATCTTTACCCTCTTAGGGAAACCTCTCTTAGGTCACATGCAAAGGCGTTCTTTACTTTTTAGATTTTCTAGGTTGCCAGAGTATTTGAAAATTCCAAAGAACAAGTAATGTATAGTATTGTAATTATATGTTTAGTGGTCTGTCTCCACCACAAAATCATAAGCCAATTAATGAAAAGGAAATTTTTTATTACCTTTTTATTCTAACATCTAACACTATTTTCCTAGAGTGTAGTATGTCCTCAAAAATGATTGTTTGAGTGAAAGAATTAAAAAACACACAATACTACTGAAGTCTATAAAGTAACACTGAGTTCCATATACCAGGCAGTCATAAGAGCATGGTAGGAGTTGTCTCTCTGAGTGCATGTATATATGAACAGTGGCACCTTCATCTTAGCATAAGACTCAGGGTTAATGAAAGGGAGACTTACAGCTAACGTATATAATCTGTAGTTTTTACTTGTTTGTTGTCTGTCTTCCATACTAGAATTTAAAGCTCTCTGAGCTGGAAGCTTTGTCTTCTTTATTGCTGTGTCTTTAGCTCTCAACCATGCCTGGTACATAGTAGGTGGTAGGTCAAAATTCATTAAATGACTACATCAATAATACTTATTTAAGATTTGATATATGCAAATAGTACATCAAGCATCCTGCATTGCTTGCTCATTAACTCCTTGCAATCACCCAACGTTAGAGATGAGTAGACTGAAGCCAGGCAAGGAAGTGACAGGCCCTAATCCTCTGACTTTTAAGAGCTGAATGGCCGCTTAAACTCAGGACTCTTCGGCTCCAAAATCTACATTAAAAGTGAAGCCAAATAATCCTTATAATTTTTTAAAAAATTTCCCTAATTAATTAAAAATTGCCCTTAATTAATCCCACCTCTGTTATCAGAGGAAAGAAAGCTCTAAGCCAGGAGTAAATTATATTGCCTTGCAAATTGTGAACTGAGGAAAAATGAATTGTGATCAGAACACAGTCACAGCCCAGGCATGGAGGGATCTGACAGCAACTTGGAGAGAGCAGAGGAGGAGACGTGTCCACACAGAGCCCAGTGCTCCTACCCTTCATTTCTGAAGGACTGATGGTAAAGCAGCCTTTTCTATGCAGCTGGTTAGGCTGGGATCTTGTCCAAATGCTTGAAGGTGACTTTGATTCTCAGTTGTTTGGCTTCTAAGGAGGGAAGAAAGGACATGGCAAGAGCAGGCTCATTTGCTATTGCCTGGTAGCACACGGCCCAGCTCTGTCTGACTTTGGTACTTTGTCAAAGAAGCTTTTCCTTTCCACACAGCACATCCTTCTTCTGACCTCACACCTAGAATCTGTTTTGTTCCAGAGCAACAACAAGGTTCTCGATGCTCCCACAGCTGCCAACTTTGTAACCAAAGACAAATGGGAAAGTCAAGTGGATCCTGGGAAACATGTGCCATTGCTTTCTTGGCTGCAGACAATGATGATGTGAGGTTTATGTGGTTTCCTTGGCAGCTGCTGAGCCTGATCTACGTGATGAAACTGCCAGACGAGTAATTGTGAACATTCACATAAGGGTGTGCAAAGGGAGAAGAGCTCTTGAAGCAAAGACGTGAGCTCCCACTTTATCCAGTCTTGCTCATGGCAAACATTTTCTGATTCTAATGTATTTCATATAGCTATTTATTATGCTTCTACTATAGTGTTTGCATATACACACAGGGAAGTATGTATAGCCTCTGAGGACATGATTTAAGAGAAATCTTAAAGAAGTGAGGCATTGTGACAATTTGGAGACTGGTTGCCAGACAAGGGCAAATGTAAAGACTCAGACGTAATAGAACCTCAGTGTGTTCTAAAAATAGCAAGGAGTCCAGTGTGGCAAGAGTAGGAGGGACAAAGGGGACAGAAGATGAGGTCCAACAGGAAGCAGAGGTTAGTTAGAGAACCACTGTACTCTTAGAGTTTTGTAGTCCATGTAATGGAAAAGCCATGGGGATATTCTGAACAGGAGAGGGGCATGACTTCATTTTTGTGCTAAAAGGAACACTCCAGTGGGGAGTGGAGAATAAATTTCGGGGAGGTGAGAGCAGAAGCAGACAAACAAATAAAGAAGCTATTGCATATGTATTGCATAACATCACATCATACCCCTAAATATGTATAGTTATCATTTGTCAATTAAAAAGAAAATATTTATTTTTAACAAAAGGAGGTATTGCTGCCATCCCTACCATCCAGGAGACAGAGAGACACTGTGTTAGACCAGAA
This sequence comes from Lepilemur ruficaudatus, assembly GCA_963574885.1. Lineage (NCBI taxonomy): Eukaryota > Metazoa > Chordata > Mammalia > Primates > Lepilemuridae > Lepilemur > Lepilemur ruficaudatus. The sequence continues at coordinate 18,608 of CAUYRT010077008.1, forward strand.
GGTGAAAGTAGGGGTGGAGAAGTGTTAGCATTCAAGATGTGTTTTGTCTTTTGATGGGGGAACATGAAGGATTTGCTAATATACTGAATAGGGAGTGTGAAGTAAAAAGAGAAACTGATGATGACAAAGTTTTGGCTTGAACAACTGAATATATTAAGATGGGGAACAGGGTGGGGAGGAGATGAATCTGGCTTGAAGTAGAAAATCAAGTGCTTTCTTTTAACATGCTAGGTTGGAGACGTCTGTTAGCCATCCCAGGGAGATGTCAATGGGAGGTTCATATAGAAATCCAGAATTCAGTTAGGACTAGAGATAAAAATCAAGAAGTTAGCAACAAGCATTTAAAGTGATGGAATTGGATGATATCAGCTAGGAAGTAAATGCAGGCAGAGAAAAGAAACCCTGGAAAGATGGACTAATCCCTAGGGAATTCCAATAATGCCTTAACAAATATGTTATTCAACCCCAAATAATTCAACTTATATTTTGGTGGGCTGTTTTCTATGGCACAATAGGAATTTCAAAATGTGTAAGACAAAGACCTTACCCTGAAGAAAGAGAGGTTGGTATTTGTGAAGGACATGGCCAGCAAGCAGTAGACTTAGCCTACTTCCCACTTAAATATTACTTGATGGTTTTAAATTTCATCATTTCTATCTTACAGGTGGGTACTAAGTACTATGTCATAGGAGTTTTAGGAGAAGTAAGTTACATATCAAGTGTGTGATATTGCACATATTCTAGCTTCTTTCTCTTCAAAGAATGTTCATTTTGGGAAACTGTTTCCCCACACATCTTCCACCTACTCTAGACTGTAAGCTGCATGAGGGCAATGCACACTTTCTTGTTTCTGTTATATAGACAATGCCTAGCCTTGTAAGTTCTCAGTAATCATCAGTGGAATAAATTCAGTGTGAAACCAGTAGGTGAATTTGGGTAGGATTTAGGTGCCTAGACACTTAGATAAAACTAAATGATTTTAACAATTTTACCTATATCTCTAAAATGTATCTTATTTACATAAAAAAGCATCAAAATTTGGTAAATATAATCTAACAAGTGTTTACAATTTAGGCTATATTATATAGCACTACTCTTACTGTATCAATAGCCAAGCCAAGTCTCAGGTATAATATAGGAAAATGGTTTCTTGTCTGATAATTTTTTACAGGAAGTTCGAAAAAAAAAAAAGTAAATGCAGCCCCCTCACCTTACAGAATTTATGTACAACCCAGGCACTTCAATATAGTGATCCTCAAAGAGAAGGACAACCAAGGTAGAAGAATTAACCCCAAATGAATGACATAGAATTTTCCAACGTTGCATTTGTGTATAATCTAAATATGTTAGATTGCCTTTATTTCATTTAGAGCAAAGCAATGAAACCAAACAAAACAAATATCTAGTTCAAAAAGTATTGTAGAAATTCACTGAAGTTTTCTCTAAAATTCAGTGGTGAGGAGTATACATCACACAATGTACAATCAAATTTCTGAAGGATCTGCTTTTCACATCTGTGGTACCCAAGTCTCAAGCCCAAGGTCGTGGCTCATTGTTTATCCTCTTCTCTGAGCTCTTCTCAAGCTTGAAACTCTTCTGTCTGGACAGATGACTCTGTCATCTCTGGAATCTCCATGCTTGTTTAAATGCATATGGATTTAGTGTCTCTCAGTTCCTCTGAGAGTCCTGCCCTCAGGTCACACCCTCTGGACCCTGACCCTGTTTCTCATTATGACCTGGGAAGTTGGAGTATAATTTTTACATGTTAAAAAGGATTGATTATAGCAGGAAACTCATACTTCTCATAGGCATAGGGTCTGAATGGAACCTAGGGCAGTGTCATGATCTCTGGAGAGAATTTAAAAGGGCAGAGGGAGTATGAATGGCCTTTTCTTACTCACTGACCATCTCTGTATATCTTCTCCCACCTGCCTTCATTTCCTCACCTGTACTAGTTTCCCAGTGCTGGTGTAAAAAATACCATAGCCTGGATGGCTTAAACAACAAAAAATGTATGTTCCTCGCAGTTTTGGTGCCGGAGGTCTGAGGTAGAGGTGTCAACAGGGTTGGTTTCTTCTGGGGTCTCTCTCCTTGGCTTGCAGAGAGCCGCCTTCTTGCTGTGTTCTCACGTGGTCTCTCTTCTGTGTACCAACATTCCTGGTATCTCCTTGTGTGCCCAGATTTCTGCTTCTTATAAGGATGCTAATGAGATTGAATTAGGGTCCACTCATAGGATCTCATTTAACCTTCATTGCCTCTTCAAGACCCAATCTCCAAAGACAGACACACTCTGAGGTACTGGGCTTAGGACTCCAACATATGAATTTGGGGGTGGGGGGGTTGGACACAATTCAGCCAACAGCACCTGTGGAGGACACTTGTTCCACTGCTGTATCTTTTTTTTTTTTTTTTTTATTGGGGGAAAACTACAAAGCATTTACAGTACAATGTTTACAGTCACAATTTGTAGTGAGCTGATTTCCCAAAATATATTACCACTCAAGTTGACTTATCTTGTTACATTCAAAAACCTA
>CAUYRT010077011.1:0-57076 GCA_963574885.1 Lepilemur ruficaudatus
TTAATTTCTTTCTATTTATAGTAGAGACGGGGTCTCGCTCTTGCTCAGGCTGGTCTTGAACTCCTGACCTTGAGCTATCCACCCGCCTCGGCCTCCCAGAGTGCTAGGATTACAGGCGTGAGCCACCGCGCCCGGCCAAGAGAAGAAGTATTTACAGCACTGTTGCAATTCCAAGTATTGAAGCAGTAGCGGAGTTTCTCCTGGACTACAGATTTATAAGGTGCTCTTCAAACAACGCACAAACCGCTGGCTACTGTCCACACCTCTATCGGTCTTATCAAATGCTGAGCCATTGGCAGCCAAGTGAATCATCTTCACTGGAAAATGAAGTGAAGAACCATACATGGGGCCGGGTGTGGTGGCTCATGCCTGTAATCCTAGTACTCTGGGAGGCTGAGGCAATTGGATCGTTTGAGCTCAGGAGACCAGCCTGAGCAAGAGCAAGACCCCATCTCTATTAAAAATAGAAAAAATTAGCCAGGCATGGTGGTGCATGCCTGTAGTCCCAGCTACTCAGGAGGCTGAGGCAGGAGGATCACTTGAGCCCAGGAGTTTGAGGTTGCTGTGAACTAGGCTGATGCCACGGCACTCTAGCCCAGACAACAGAGTGAGACTCTGCCTCAAAAACAAAACAAAACAAACAAACAAACAAAAAACACACATGCAGCAAATGTACTATAAAAATGTTAATGTCCAAAAATACTGTAAAATTCTTTGTAGGAAAAAGTTTTTAATGGAATGTTAACAAGAAATTGAAAAGAAAGTCACCATTTGCAACAGCAAAACCTTAAAAAGTCAGCCTAACAAACAATGCACAGGACCTCACAATAGAAAAATGGAATATTCCAGTAAAGAACAGTAGCAGAAGTTGCTACTAAATGAAAAGATATGCTGTGTGCACAGAGGGGATGTCTTAATGTTACCAGGCTCTCAACTTTTCCAGATTCATCTGTGCATTAAATGCAATCCTGATCAAAATTCTAGCTGGAATTGTTGAGAGGGTAAATAAGCTCATTATGAAATTTATGTGGAAGAATCAATGTATAAGAAAAATGCTATGATCTGAATATTTGTGCACCCCCAAAATTCATGTTTCAACCTAGTCCCCAGTGTGATAGTATTAGAGGTGGTGCCTTTGGCAGGTTATTAGGCCACAAGGGTGGAGCCCTTAGGAATGGGATTAATACCCTTATGAAAGAAACCCCAGAGGGCTCCCTTGGCCCTTCTGCCACGTGGGTACACAGCAAGAAGGCGCCATCCACGAATGAGGAAGAGGCCTCACCAGACACCAGTTCTGCCAGCGTCTTGATGCTGCACTTTGCAGCCTCCAGAACTGAGAGAGAGAAGTTTCTGTTGTTTATAAGCCACCCAGTTTATGGCATTTTGTTATAGCAGCTCGAACAGATTAAGACGAAGATCTAAGTCAATTTTGAAAAATGTTCAAGTAATAGCAGGGAGCAGGCAGGACAAGTTCTGAGCAGATGTCCCAGTGCTGTCAAGGCTGTGGTCCCGGCAACAGCGCAGGCCAGGACATGGGACCGTAGAATAGAGAGCGCAAAACAGCCCTGGTGTACATGGGAACTTGGTGTACAACAAAGGTGACACTACAGAGGTGTGGGGAGAGGCCAGGTTGTTCAGTGGATGAGGCTGGAAAAGCTGGCTCGCTTTGGAGCTGGACTTCGGGGTCATGTCAGTACCCAGGTGGCTTCTGGATGGATAAAAGGCCTACGGACGGAAGGGAGAGCTTGAAAGCCGGCAGAAGGATATGCAGGCTAACATTTTTGTGGCCTGGAGCTGGGGAAAGACTTCTTAAACAAAACTCCCCATGTGCACACTAGGGGTGAAAGTGGATGGATTTGGCTAAATCCAAATCAAGGCTGTCTGCCGAGTGAAGAGCACCACAGCCCACGTCAACAGAGAGAGGACTGGGAGATGTCTGTGCTGCCCGCAAATGCTAAGGGAGGACTATTAGAATGTAGAAAAGTGCCTGCCAGTCTGTACAAGAGACACGTAACCCAATGTAACAATGAGAAGGGAGAAGAGGAGGTATTTTAAGGAGGGGCTGCAATGGCTAGCTAGTGTCTGAAGGGACTCAAACACACTAGTGGTCAAAGAAATACAAATGAAAGCAACAGTGAGATGCCACTGGACATGCAGCAGAGTGACGGCCCTGACAAATGTCAGTGAGGCTGTGTGCTGGAAGGCTTGGGCCTGCTCTTGGGAGCGTAGGCAGTCCAGTCATCTCAGTGGGCAACTGGGCAGAGATCTGTAAGCTCGAGTGTGCCCATGCCCATTGATCCAGGAATCTGAGGGAGGTGATCGCAGGGATGCCCGAGGGGACATGCACTGCTATACCTCTTATGGCATTGTTTCTGATGGCAGGGAGCTGGGGCCAGACTGTGGGTTCACAGCCACAGGAATGTTATAGGTTCAAAACGGATTCAAATTTCCGTGCACAGCACAGGGGGAAGAAACACTGAATGAGTTGTTCATACGGTTCTGAGGACAGAGCTCAAAAACAGTGCCAAGAGAGGAACGTGGAATGGAATGGAGTCCAGAGCCCCGCGTTGTCTGTGTAAGTCAACAACACATGCGCAGCTCCGCCCCGGTGCTTCCCGGGAAGCGTGCGTCGTTCAGGACGGGTCAGACTCACTAGATACGCACCCACAGAGGGAGGGATGGGGTGGGAGATGTGAGGAGAGGGAAGATTCGGTGGGAAAAAATAAGCTGGGGGCTTTGCATGCATCTGTGTCAGCAGAAGCTGTGATCTGCAGCAGAGGGACAAATAAATAAATGGTCAATTTCCAGGTTTTAAAATAAGTTCACAAAAGTAATTTCTTCCTATATGGAGGAGCTGTTAAATAGGTGTAGATGGAAAATTGGATTTTAATCTAGGGAAAAAGAAACCTCAACCCATATCAACCCCAGACATCATGAGGAATTCCTGATGATTTAAAAGGTCATTAAAAAATTAAAAGGATAAATAGCTGCATGTTGTATCAGTTCTGGAAGGAAGGAGAGGGCGGGCAGCAGCAGGTAGCGTGTGGATACAGTGTTCAAAGTGCCACTGGGTGGCAGGGGCTGTGCACTGCGGCGAGCGTCGCCGAGGTCGTGCTCTCCATTTCTCACGGCCACCGGCCACTGTTGCGGTTTCACAGACGTGGTTCTTGGTGCTTCGTGAGGGAGGCAAGGGCCTCACCTGAGACTGCGGAGCAGCGAGCGGATGGCGTTGCATTCCGAGCCTGTGCCTTGACCCAGCCACATGGCCGGGGTCCAGGAAACAGCAAAACGAAGGTGGCGCCATAAGGAAAGGGGACACAGCGAGGGACAATGCAGCCACGGATGGGAACTAACAAGTTCCATAAAGATGGTGAGGAAAATTAACACAAACATAAGGACTTGTAAAACACTAATTCTCCAGAAGAACATGTTCAAAGCAAGCAAGAAAAGAGTTTATTTAAAAGGAAGCTAAAACCACAAAACAATGCCTCAAGAAGCATTTCACTTTGTAAATCCTTAAAGAAATGGCAACCAGTAGTGCATTACCACCTCACACATTTTTTGACCTACAAAATAAATGCATGTTACAAAACCGCGTTAGTGAGAGCATGCGGGACAGGCGCGTACAGCTAGCGGAAGCTGGTGCATTCAACTGGATTGGTGGGCGAACACCTCTCCCAATGAAATCAAAACGCAAGAGTCTTTCTGCTGTGCCCTTAAGATGCATTTGGTTGGAGGAGGTGTTGTCCTCCCCAGATGAAAACCAGCCGGGTCTCAGGACCTCTCAGCTCACGCTCAGGCAATAGGCCTGACACAGACTACATTCAGAAATGAGTACGTCCAGTTTAAAACAGGGGCCTTAACTCCAAACGTGGCTGGATGTCCCCTCTCGGTGAGGCTGCCTTCCCCATTCCTCTGTCTAGAGCCTCTCTCCAGCCACTAGCCTAACTCTGCCCGCCTGGGAGGCCACGTCCTGCTCTCCGCCTGCAGGGTGTTGGCAGCTATCCTCTCACATGGGCCATTTGACAGTGCCTTGAAGTCCTGCTGGACTTTTCCCGCTGCAGCTTCCGTGGTGGGGATGATGCACCTATTCCTCTGCTACACCTCCTGGTGTCCTCGGTGTCTGTTTCTTCCTGCAGGCTCACTGCGTGCAGCCTCCTCTTCAAGTCCTCTCGTCCTCTCAGGCTGAGGGTCCCCAGGAGCGTCCTGCATCCTTGGCCCTGCGGGACATGAGGAGGGAGGCTGCTCCCAGTGGCAGCCACTCAGAATCTGCTCCCATGGCAACAACTCTGCAGATGCTACTCCCACGTGGGAGTCAGACACCAGCCCCTGTGTCCAAGGCCTCCAAGGGACCCCACGGAAGTGCCCTCACTAGGCTAGCAGTGAAGGAGGATACCCTACACCTGTCCCCTTGAAGGAGCATGCATAACATGGCAAAGGCTCTCTCCAAATAAATGCACCCCAAACTCTCTCTTCCTAGAATCCTCCTGCAGCTCCCTGAGGGAGGTCAGGAACTGGCATAGGCGGAACTCTGGTGTGCTTACCTACTCCTGAATTCCATACTGATTGGGTTTTCTAGCGACCGTTCATTCAGCTTACATACTGGAGCACTAGTGTGTTTGGGGCCTACCACATGAAGGTTTTAGTAAGCAAAGGTGCCTGATATGGTCTCTGTCTTGAGGATTCAAAGATGCAGATGGGACAGGGTTGAGCAAAGATAGAGCTGCCTGATGACCTCATGGCGAGGTCATGGAGCAGGTGTAGCTGACTGCATGCTTATGACACCCTGGCACAGGGCAAGGCAGCAGTGTCCACTACTTAAACTGGGTTAAACTCTAAAGGGAGTTTATTGGCTCATGTTACTGACAAACCCAGAGATACTTTTCCTGGCTACAGGTGAGGCTTGCTCCAGCAATTCAAGTGATGTCTCTAAGAACCAGCTCCAGTCCTCTGGGGCTCTCTTGGTTCTGCTCCTGGACTCATCCCTAGCCTGGTTCCCTCTGCCCACCCTGTGCAGCCCCATCCCGGAGAAGAGCACCCTCACTTCCTGAGGCACCTGTAGGATGAGGGACTTTCTGGCCCAGGAACCCTGAGGCTCACTCTGGCTGGGCGACTGAGGTTGTTGGACCAATCCCAGGACCAGCAACATGCACTGTGTGACCGTTCACATCCTAGTTTCTGCTTTGTCCCAGTGGAGGGAAATCAGGGAAAGATGACCAGCAATGTGAGGGACAGGGGCAGTAATGGGAAGCCTGCCCGTGCTGCCCAGGCATGACTTCATACTCTCACCACATCGCCTCCCCTCTACAGCAGGGACCTGGGCATGGGCAGGCCACTGCTTTGCCCAAGACTGCATCGGGATTAGCGGATATGAGTCCATGTCTGAAGACCCTGAGGTGTGAGACTCTACTGCTTCCCAATGGGTGCATGGGATGCCGCCCCCACCCTGCCTGGTCAGTGACACAGACCTGGAGACCAGGCCATGAAGTGTCTGTGCTGGCCACCAGCAGGGTGTGTGCAGCTGTGGTTGGTGGCCCATCCAGGAAGCGTGGGCCAGGCTGGGTAACTGCCCCATGTGTCAGGCTAAGGCAGTTGCCCTGTATGTTGCAGGACATGAGGAGTGATGGGCAGGTTTGCAGCAGGGACATGGAGGGATCAGTTCCAGGTTTTGGAGAGAGCATGAGGACTCTGGGTGGAGAGATAGGAGTTGGATGGGTGCCAACCTCGAGGACTGTGGTGGCACCTAGGAGCATGTATCCCTCAGCTGTGATGCACAGCCTGGGGTGCTAGGCAGTGGGCTGGGCATTGTGCTGCCATCACCATGCTGTGAGCTGGGGACATCACCACCATTGGATGGACAAGGAAATGTAAGTCCCCAAGAGTGAGTGGGATACAGCACATCTGCTGGCAGCACCCCTGTGTGTGTGACTCTGTATCAGGCACGTCTCAGAGGCTGTTGTGGCCTGCCTGAGGCTGCCCTGGTGCTTCCTGGCACCAGAAAGGGGCTGGCTGCTCCTTCTCTCCACCTCTCCCCTGCATCTCTTTCCTCCCTCATGGCTGGGACTGGAGGGTCTTCGTTTCCAGCTGGGCTCAGGCAGCAGCCCCACCCATGATGGCATCACAGCCTGTCCCCCACCCTCCCTCCCCTTCCCCAAAGCTCCAGGTTATTTCCATGACAGCCAGAGTCTGCAGCGAGCCCAGGTCGGTCTGTAGGCAGAGCCTCTGCCCAGCTGGCCATGATGCTGAGCTCCAGGGCCAGCCTTTGCCCCACAGTCCCTACGTCCCACACACTATGGATGCTTGAAGGGATGGGTGTTCTCGTTACTGAAAATCACAGAGGAGTCCTTTATTTTTTTGAGACAGGATCTCTTTCTGTCACCCCAGCAAGAGTGCAGTGATGTCATCGTAGCTCACAGCAGCTACGATGTATCCCTAAAACTCCAAGGGATCCTCCTGCCTCAGCCTCCCAAGTAGCTGGGACTACAGGCATGTGCCACCACACCTGGCTAATTTTTCTATTTTTTGTAGGGGGGGTGTTTCTATTTTGTTCAGAACTCTAACTCCTGAGCTCAAACGATCCACCCATCGCAGCCTCCCAGAGTGCTAGGATTACAGGTGTGAGCCACTGCGTTGGCCACAGAGAACTCTTGACTGGGATGCATCCTTTGTCCACCTCACATCCTACATCCTCATCCTGCATCCTGGTTCCACTTCTGCCGGCATCCTCTGTAAGCTGCTGCTCCCCAGCCGGTTAAGCAGATGTGAATATTTTCCCAATCAAGCAGGATCTAGTGAGCTCTTTCCTGGAACAATGAAGGCCTGTGGTCACATTTAGGACACTCAATCCCTCTTCTGAATTCCTGACAGAAATCCTCCCAGGGTGATGTCCAGACCCCTTAGGCGGGCTGGGTTCCCTACCTCTGCCTCATCCACGGCCCCTGAGCAGCTACAGGCCCTCCCTGTCCAGGTCACATGCTAAACACCTGCCTGCCTTGGCACAGGTGCCCCACCAGAGAGGTGCCCTGCAGGGGCCGGAAGTGTGTTTGTTCTCTTCTGAAGCAGCAGGCTGTTTCATGGCGCACCAGGCTCTTCTGGGTACATCTCCCTTTTTCTGTGCTGAAGGTCTCCCTCGGTTATGTAAATGGGGTGAGCCGTTTTCATGGTCCTGTGACAGAAGTGAGAAGATGGCTTTTCTGAGTGGTTTTAAAAACTGCCTCACTCCTTGTGGATACAGTTGGTGCCTGGAGAGGAGGTGGGTGGCTCCGGGTTAAATGAGTATAAGGATGGGAATCTTCCTCGTTCTGACAAGCCTGCTTCCAGAAGATCTCTGCACCGCCTCCGAGGAGGCAGCCTGCCAGCCCGCTCTGGATCTGGCCCCTGTGGTCTGTGCTGCCTGTGTGAGCGGCACGTCCCCTGCCTTCCATGTGGTGGTGTGGCCTGTGCTTCAGATCACCTTGACGGGTAGAGAGAGGGGCCCCGGTCCACCGCCAACCACACCTCTGTTTCCTATGGGACCTAGGATGTGGCCAGTCTGGCTAGTAGCCACCCTCATGGAGTATAGCCCAGAGGGCTTAGCAGACAGCCCAGGCACCAGGCTGGGCTCCTCCCCCTGCACGCTCCTCTAGCCGGGCTCATCCCCCTATACCCTTCCCCACCTGGGCTCCTCTCCTTTCCCACCCTCCTCCAGCTGGGCTCCTCCCCCTGCACCCTCCCCCAGCTGGGTCTCTCCCCTTGCACCCTCCCCTGCATCCTCACTGCCTGAGAGGAGGGCTCACAGAGGATGGGCCTGGACTCCTCAACTGACTGCTTGCTATTGCTTGCTATTGCTGGCAAGTGGAGGCTATGACAGTGTCCTCCTTGGCCAGAACCGGACGTTATTTGAGTGTAGGGAAACACCATGGACATCCTGTGGAAGGGCTGTTCACATCTAAGGATGCCCCCTCCTCCATGAAACCCTCCCTCAGCAACCCCCATGCTTCAGGGCAGCCAGAGGCTTCTCAGCACTCTGGGTTCTGAGGACACCTCCTGGCATAGGCCTCTGCCAGCTGCAGACTCTGCTCCCTGCCAGCCCACTCATTCCTGAATCAAGTTAGCGCACTGTCCTGCCCCAAACCCTCCACGGGCTTCCCGGGACTGTTGGAATAACCCCCAAAGTCCTCGGCAAGGTGGACAGTGCCCCGCATTGCTGCCCTGTCCTCATCTCCTGCTCCACGCTCCCCACGCACTCTGCTCAGGCCACACGGGCCCCTTTCTGCCTCGCGTTGCTGCCCCATGGTCTTTACAGTTGCACCCCCTGTCTGGAGACCTCCCCCCAGATCTCCAGGTGGCTGCTGTAACTCAAACAGCGCATTCTCAGGGAGGCTCCCTTCTCAAGCCATCATTCACTCATTTGTTCAAAAAGTGTGTTGAGCCTGGCGCGGTGGCTCACGCCTGTAATTCTAGCACTCTGGGAGGCTGAGGCAGGAGGATCACTTGAGCTCAGCTCAAGACTAGCCTGAGCAAGGGTGAGACCCCATCTCTACTAAAAACATAGAAAAAAAAATTAGCCAGGTGTGGTGGTGCATGCCTATAGCTACTCCAGAGGCTGAAGCAGGAGAATCGCTTGAGCCCAGGAGTTTGAGGTTGCTGTGAGCTAGGCTAACACTATGGCACTCTAGCCCGGGCAACGGAGCAAGACTCTGTCTCCAAAAAAATAAATAAATAAATAAAACAAAGTATGTGTTGAATTCCTTTGAAGTCCTAGACACTGAGCACATAGCCGTGAAGAAAAGCCAAGTCTCTGCCCTGAGATAGCATGCATTCTAGCAGGTGCAGATAGAAAACAGACCAACACATAGATACACAGCATGTCAGATGGTGACACGTGCCGAGGAGAGAATAAGGCAGACGCAGTGGAGCTAGCTGGGGAAGTCTATCTGGTAAGTTGCACACCTGAAGAGAGTGAGGAGGTCCTCAGATGGCTAGCTGGTGGAGGTGGGTCTCAGGCAGAGGGGATGGGAGTGGGCACAGCCTGGTAGGGCAGGGAAACTTCTAGGCAAGGGTGGGGCAGAGTGAGCTGGGGAGGAGTGAGAGGTGAGGTCAAAAAAGTGGACCCCATGCCTCACCTGCAGCTCTGCCCTGTTTCAGGCTCTCGGCGCACACCCTGGCCAACTTCTGGGGGTTGAGATTCAGACCATGCAGCATCCCATGGGCTACCTGGATGCCCTACTCACTCAGGCCTGTGGCTCCCTGCTCCTGGGTACCACCTGCCAGGGTGTTCCTTTGTGCCCCTGCAAAGGAGCCTGCCAGGGAGGGTGTGGAAACCACCCCAGGCTTCAGCTCATGAGCCAGTCCATAAAGGGGTTGGTGCTTTCCTGGGAGAGAAGCCAGTTGTGCCTGGTAGGTGGGCTCAGTCATGTGTTCCCTGGGGAGACCCCAGAGTCTGCCTGAATTGGGCAGGGTGCTCAGCTTGTGGGAATCCATCTTTAGGGGCCTGGCAGAGGCGTGGGCTCTCTGAGTTAGGATTCTTGGCTGCAAGTGTCAGAAGCCAGCTCAAACCAGTTCAAGGGCTCTTAGAATCAAACTGTTGCTGCCTCCAAGGGACCCTAGCACCAGGGTCGGTGTGCCTGGACCCTCCCTCGTCCGCTTCTGGGGCCTACCCAGGCTGGCCTCTTCCCCTCTAGGCTTCTGACAGTGGCAGAACCTTGTTTCAGTGCCTCTCCTCCAGAAAGAAGGGTGGCTCAATCCTTGGGTCCAGTTAAAAAGCACTGAGGAAAGATGCTGATTGGTCCAGCTTGGGCGGACTGTCCAATCCCGCAGCAGGGGGGTGGGGCACTGTGTTGGATTGGCAGCTGCCCTCCCACCCAGAGATAGGCAGTGTCCCAAAGAGGGCAAGGGGTGGGCTGGGCAGAGCCAGACTGGTCTGTCCCTCATCCCTGCACTCAGGTTCCTGGCTTGTGGCTGAGACTCTCCTCACAGCTGCTGAGATGTGGGGAAGAAAGACAAAAACCATCGATCCCACAATTTGGGACACACCAGAATCCCAGACTCCTGACACCAGGTATTAGTATCCACTGGCAATGACTGTGCCCCTGCGGTGGGCATGCCCTGTGCCAGGTGCTGTAGAGTAACAACCCTGCACAGGTGTGATCTTCCCATAGGTATGCCTAGCTCCGTTTTCATAGGAGTGACTCAGAGGCCAACTCACCAGCCCAGCAGAGCCACATCTGGATCAGTGTCTGCTTGGCTCCCAAACCCGGTCTCTTCCCTCCAAACATGCTACCACCCACTGACATGGCCAGGTAGGAAAAGAAGATTCTTCAAAATGCAATGTGATGGACATGAAATGACAAATCGTAAATATAGAAAAAGGAAAATAAATAAGCCAGATGGAATTATCTGGCAGCTTCCACAATAAAAGGATGAGATAAAACAGGAAAAGAGATACAAAGATATTTAAAAGTTTAAAGTAGAGGAGTAAATAGCAGTAGCTAACAGAACAAATGAGACCAAGGAAATAGTAAGATAGGGCAATCAAAAATCGGTGACTCCAGAGGAGCGGGCAGGAAGGGCTGGAAGCTGCAGCCTGATGAGCCTGGGGCAGGGCTCCAGCCTCCCGCACCCCTCCCCCAGGCCAGTGGCTGGCGGCCCCACACAGGCAGAGTGCCGGAGGAAGGGCTCACAGCCAGCTAGGCTCCCTGGCACTGGAATCGGGCACCCCGACCACACAAGCTGCTGTAGGGAGCAGATGGGCCTGGACTCCCTCCACTGGGTCTGGGTTCAGCGCCCACTTCCATAGCTGATAAGAGTGAATGAGGATAATCCCTTCCTGATACAAGCACTTTGCATCTCCACGAGGCATCCTGCACATGCATCTGTTAGAGACTCTTGTCAAATGTAACTGCTCACATTGCAGACAGGCCTCCCTGCAGTTTGTGCTGGGGTCTTTGACCCAGACACCTTTCTCAGCCTCGCCTGCTGTGGGTCTGTCTCTGGCCCAGGAGGTGAGCCCACAGAGCCCTGGGGTCTGCCTAGCCCATGTCAGCCTGGGTGGAGGCTGCAAGCTCAGTGGCTCCCGGAGCAGAGCCGGGACTGGCAGGGCTCTGTGTCTGAGAGCAGTATCTCTCAGGAGCCTGCAGACAAGGGGACGTGCATGTTGTTGCTGGGATACCATGGAGCACCGGGAAGCTTGGCCCAGCTGCTGACTGGCGATGGCATTGATTTTTACCAAAGGGCTGTGCCGTTTGTGTGGCCCTGCAGCTCCTGTGTTTGGGCAGGCCCGGGGCCTGGGGAGTTGGGCTGGCTGTCAAGGAGCCAGAGGGCTCAGCTGTGTACTGGGCATTGAAAGAGAACCCTCTCGGGGGGCTGCAGTCCTTGAAGGGCCACCGCTCTCTGGCCATTGCCCCTCTCCCAGCACCTTCTCTGTGACAGGCTTGAGGGGCGGTGTGATCAGATCCTGCCCTCGTGGGGCCACCTTCTAGCCAGGGACAGAGACAAGGCACACACCAATGAGTGTGGGTGCTGGGAAGGCGGTGGAGGAGTGAAGCAGCTACGGCTATGGGGAAGTTGGACAGCCCTAAGGCTGAGTGACCTTGGATGACTGCCCTCATCTTTCTGAGCTCAGTTTTCTTATCTGTAACACAGCGATGTTAAAAACAGTTCCTGCCTCAGAGGGTTGTTGAGAGAATTAAATGAGATGAGGCATTTAGAATATTGCCTCACACACAGGACGTGCTCAACATGTTTGAAGTGTTGTGGGCTGAATTGTGTCCCCCCAAATTCACATGTTGAAGCCCTAGCGCCCGGGACCGCAGAGGGTGACAGCATTTGGAGATAGGAGCTTTAAGCAGTAATTAAACTAAGATGAGGTCGCTAATCCAACATGGCCTGTGGTCTTCTAAGAAGAGGAGATTGGCGCACAGGCACACACGAAGGGAAGACCACCTGAGGACACGTGGAGAGGATGCCACTGACAAGCCAAGCAGAGAGGCCTCAAAAGAAACCCACCCTGCTGGCACCCTGATCTCGGACTTCCAGCCAACAGGACTGTGAGTGATATGTTCTGTCATCTAGGCTGCCCTCTCTGCGGGACTGCGTTATGGAAGCCCAGCACACGAATACAACGAGCGTTAATTATTGTTATTTCTGTGCCCAGTGCTCAGCCCAGGGCAGGCATGCAACAGGCAGTGGGGAGTTTTGTACACTGAGTAGATGACCATCGTGGCTGCAGACAGCGTGAGAGGCGGGCTTTGTAGAACATGGCCTGGGGCTCTGCTGCTATACTGTAAACTGGATGCTACGCAGGGCAGCTCTGCGACTCGCATCCCTCACCCGACAGCATGAGTAGAGATCTGTGCCAGTGGTGTGGGTGGGTACTTCCCTCTCAGTTGGGGCCCAGCTTGCTCAGCTGGTCTGCTGTTGATTGGACATTTCCATCGTCCCCGACATTTTGCTGTTACAAACAGCACTGAAGGGAGCAACCCTGTGCAGGCCCCCTTGGGTACACTGCAAGATTTTTCTTGACAAGGTAGATGTGAGCTGCTGCCTCGTGGGGCATGTGGTTTAATTTTAATTTTAACAGATTTTTCTTTTAGACTCATCTTTTTAATGTCATCCTAAAACTCAGTGTATCTGGTTAGTAGGGCCTCGGGGCTCAACTGCTGTAGGGCAGGGTGGGCTCTGCCACCCCCTAAAGCAGGTCATGGCAGGAAGGCACAGTGTGGGGGTGCAGCCCTTCCCCGTTTCTTCACACAGTATTACGGGTCCCTGATGGTAAGGCCCAGGAGAACGCCTTCTCCTGCACTAGACAGAAGAGGCGAGGAGAGACCGGTGTGGGAAGTGGGAGAAAGACAACCTGCTAAGTTAGGGCCTACCCCTCTGAAACCCGCAGCTCGGCCTGGGCAGAGCAGCTCGCTTTCAGGCCGCATCTCTTTTCCTTCTCGCTCGCGCCAAGCTGATAATCGCCACTCTGGGCAGTGGTGAACCCAGGCCTGCTTTTCTCGGTGATCTCCATACGTCAGACCTGCATCTCCAGAAACACGGAAGGGGGGCAGCCCCATGTCCCCCTTCTCCATGACAGGGAGGCCAAGGTGGGCACACATCAGGGGAAGGACAGAAGACTCCAGATGATTCCGGATGGATTTAATTGGCCCATTGTCCCTGATTTATATTCCCTTAGCAGTGGCAGCCAGCAGAGCCATCCTGTCTGTAGAGGGACAGATGCAGGGGCTTCCTGCACACACCCCTGGAGAGGGGGTGAGGCCCTGTGTCCGTTGTCCGGGTACATGGCCTTTTCTCCTCTTGAATGGGCAGGCCTGGGCTGGAAGTGGGAGGTGGGAATTCCAGGGTGCAGAGGGAGGGGGAGCAGGGTGGTGGCTGCTGCAGCTTGGGGGCTGGGGGTGGGGCGAGCATCTGGGAGCCTGAGCCCCGCCCCCTCCACCTGCGACAGGCAGGGCAGGGGGAGAAGGTCGGTGGGAATGTGTTGACTGGTCGGATTTCAGTGCTGTAACTAGGCCACCCCCTGCTGCCCTTTGTTGAGGTCTGGGGTTGCAGGTGGCCTGGAGGACAGAGGAGTGGGAGAGGCAGGGACCGTGTCTTGGCGCCAGCAGGTTGTTGCGCATTGGGATGTGGCCCTGGATGCCCCTCTTTGAGTTTCTCGAGAGAAACTGCAAGCCCCGATTTCCGCGTGAGACCCTCGCTATTAGGTTGCTGGGGCTGCTGTCACACAACACAGACTGGGGCTAAAACATTGCAATGTCATCTCCTCTGTCTTGGTCCTGGAGCTGGAAGACCATGACCAGGGTGGGGGCGGGCCAGCCCTCCCGAGGCCTCTCCACTTGGTGTCTTCCCTCTGTGTGGTCAGGTCTGTGTCCTCATCTCCTCTTCTTAGAAGGACACCAGTCACATTGGTCCAGGGCCTACCCATACAACCTTTTTTTACCTTAATTACTTCTTTAAAGGCCTTACCTCCAAATACAGTCACATTCTGAGGTACTGGGGGGTTAGGACCTCAACGCATGAATTTCTAGGGGGTACATCTCAGGCCACAGCATGGTTAAATGTTGGCCGCCACCTTTTAAAAATTCAAAAGCTCTGTAAGGAGCAAACCGCCCAGCCACAGATAGGACTGTGCTGGAGAGAGGCCTGAGGCCTCCGATTTCAGTGTGACGCCAGCCCCCTCCCCTCCAGGAGCCACCAGGTGTCAGGAACCGGGAACTTCAGTCCTACCTGCTGGGTGTGCTGACGGGGGACCCGAGGGTGCTGCAGGATTGAGCTCTGGGCCCAAGGCCTCGAGGGACAAGATGGTGTCTGCAGATGGGGATGAAGACCCTCCCCCAACCCTGAGCAGAGGTATAGGAAGGGTTGGAGAGGAAGAGCGATAACTGTGCATCTTCTGTATACCAATGCTATGCCAGGTACTGGTGGCCCAGATGTGTGTGGCAGCCCCTGCCCTGTCTGGGGGGCACACAGGGGCTTCCCTGGAGGTCTGCCCAGGCTGCAGTGGGTGCTCAGGTGGGTAGGAGCCTAGCGGTGTCTGTGCAGGGGTAGGGGAGGCAGCTTCGGGGGGGCTAGCCTCTGCACTGGTGTTGACAGTGCAGGCAGGCACAGGGGCTCACAGGAGCTGGGGGCCGCTCTCTGCTCCGGATTTGACTTGCTGCGTTGGGGGCTTCCTCCCCGACATCAGTCTTTGAGCCACTGGGTGCCGTGAGCAGGAATGAAGGGCTGGAACAGACGTTCTAAAGGCTCCCAAAGGCCCCTCTCGCCCGCCGTGAGCGGGTGCTGGGAAGTGGAGGGTGTGTGTAGGCCTGGCCTGAGGGCCAACTGGGGCAGCTGAGGCTCACCCTGTTTCTGTCTGTCCTCTCGCATGTCCTTCCCCTGGCCTCAGGGTGGCACTGGGTGTCTGGCCAGGCCATGTGCAGGGCCAGGTCTAGCAGAGGCAAGGAAGGAGCCCCCTGACTCTAGCCAGGGGACACATGAAGCTTTTCCATGGAGGGTGCACAGGGTGGAGCAGAAGGCCCACCCAGGCCAGCGGCTCCAGGCAGCTCACCGACCCATTCTATAGGCAAGGGTGTGGCCAGCTCGCGGGACTGGGAAACAAGGGTGACTCTGATGATTTGGGCCTGAAGGACCCCAGACCAGTCTTCCCCGAAACTGGCATGATTTGAGAGCACAGGAGAGGGCTGCGGGCAGGCGGGCCCGAGACGGTGGAGAAGAGAAAGGCCCAGGTCCCAGTGCAGGCTGAGAGAATGCCCTGGAGGTGGCCATGAGGCAGAGCCAGGACATCCTGTGCATTCTAGCCCCCACCCCAAACCCTGAGAACAGTGTTGGCCGCGCTGCTCCTGCCTGGCCCTCTGTCCTCTGTGCACACTGGGGCTCCTGGGCTGCCTCAGCCTCTCTCTACAGGGGCCAGCCTGTACATGACCCTAGTCTGTGCTCTGCTGGGTGCAGGGCCTGCCAGGGATATGAACAGAAGAGAGCAGGTCCCCAAAATTCCCAGGATATTGGCCCGGGGGATCCATTAACTTTTTTACTAGTGATCTCGACGGCTGAGATGAGGACATCACTATGAGAGCCTGAGTTAGCAAAGGAGGCCGTCTCAGCATCCCATTAGAGGGGAAATGCCAAGAGGAACCGAGGCTGGCAGGACCCACAGGGCGGTGAGAGGGTGGAGCTGATGTCCTCTCCAGGAGGACCTGGCTTCTCGTGCAGCCTGGGGGCCCTTGGGAGAGCAGCTTGGCCCGGGTGTGGCCGGCCCGTCAGTCTGCTGACCTTGTCCGTGTCCTCACCCAGCCTGGCCCTTCGGTAATAAACAGTCTCATGACCACTTTGCATCTCAAATGCCACCTCTTTTCTACACCTTTATTCGTCACCATTTCAATCTTATTCAATGGCCAGCTGGACGTTCCCAGGTGAGGGCTGCTGTGGGGCGATGGCTCTGTAGTCGACAGGTTCCTGGAGCCTCCCCCAGGCCCCTCTGCCTCTGCGCTCCTTGCTGTGGGCCGGTGGGGAGTCTTCCTGGGGCCAGCAGCTGGTGGGGTCCCACTTCACTGTCTCTCCTGGTCCTCAGGACGCTGGGCTGTGGACCTGTTGCCGGAAGCAGGTTGCTGCGCCTGCAGTGCCCGTGGCCTCCTGGGCTCTCCCAGGCATGACGTAGGTGCTGTGACCATGATGCTCTTTCCTGCTCTTTCGAGAGGAAGCATGTGCAGGACCTTTCCCTTGGGGTGGACAGGGGTGGAGGGAAGGGGAAGAGGCAGGCACATCTCTCAGAGTCCTGGCCTGGACACCTGGGGAGTGTGGGACATTTCTGGAGGTGGGGCCACAGGAGGGGAGGGCCTGGAGGCAGTCCCCTAGCCTCCTGGTTGGCTTACTCTGAGGCCAAGCTGTCACCCACCTCTCTTTACAGTCCACATAGTCACACCCCAGGCTCACGGAACAGGTTCTTTCAATTCCCTGGGACAACCTGCCTCAGTTACATGAGTTTCCTCTCGGGGCTCCTACAGCCTTTTAATCTGTCTATAATTAATGTTTATATGATGGATTGTTTGTTCAGGCTTTTGCTGGCCTACTCAGAAGATTCTAGAGCTGAAAGGCTCTGAGAAGATCAACTGGGCTAGCTCCTTGAATTTACAGATAGGAAAACTGAGGCCCAGAGGGAAAGGGGCGCTCCTAAGGCAGTGGTCTGTTGATGACAGAGCTGGAAAGAATGGAAACCCAAGTGAGTGCCTTGATATAAGCTCAAGTGTCCCTTTGAAAGGCATTTACGTGGCAGGCAGTGGCCACAACCCTTGTGCTGCACAGCCCCTGGCTGTAGCCCTGCCCTCACCCCCAGTGCCTGGGCAATCTCTGTGCCTCCTGGAGCCCAGCTTGAGCTCTGGGGCTTAGAGCTGCTCGGCCCACACCTGCTGCTCCCCAGTGCTCTCCCCACATGCTCTTCTCCAGCCAAATCCACTTCATCCTGCTCAGGGTTCATGGTCTCGGGAAAGCCTTCTCTAACCCAGTCTCCAGCAGGTGCCACAGGGGCCTGGAAGCACACACAGCCACATTCAGCCCTGATCCATGATCAGGAGTGCAAATGAAAGCACTGAGGTGCTGTGAGCTGGCAGGGAGGGGTGGATGTCACTTGCATGTCACTGATGGAAGGGGAACTTCTCAGTCCTTCTGGGAGACCATGTGGCAGTATCTGTTAAACTTAAAAGACACGGTAACTTTAACCTGGCATTCCCACCCTGGGATTCTATCCTGCAGAAATAGAAGCACCAGTGTACAATGAAGTGAGGATGTTTACTACAGGCTTGCTGGTAGTCACACACACACACACACACACACACACACATACACACACATGCACGGCACATGATACGCCTGCAAACAACCTAAAAATGTCGATACCTATGGGAGTGGTTGGAAAACTGTGGCCATGGGCTTTTAAGCAGCTGTTAGGAGAAGGTGGTAGGTAGATCTCAGGCTACCGTCCTGGGTGGAGGGCCATGGTGGGTCGGGAAGTGAGAACTGTTACCTGCTGGTATGTATGGAATGATTCCATTTTGACAAACACTCCCCCCCTCCCCAGGACCCTCACATGACCATGAGAGTGGGCTGTGCTTGAGCCTGGGGATTCCAGGGGCGTATTGTCTTAGCCCATCTGGCGTTGCTATGAAGGAATACCTGAGGCTGGCAATTTATAAAGAAAAGAGGTTTATCTGGCTCCTGGTTCTGCAGGCTGGACAAGAAGCGTGATGCCAGCACCTGCTACTGGAGAGGGCTGCAGGGAGCTTCCACTCATGGCGGGAGGGGAAGGCGAACCCTCGTGTGCGCAGAGATCATATTGCAAGAGAGGAAGGAAGGCGGGGAGGTGCCAGGTTCTTCGACAACCAGCTCCATGGGAACTAATAAAGCAAAACCCTGCTAGCAACCCCCACTCCAGGATTAATCTCTTCGTTAGAGCCCTGCCCTTGTGACCCAAACACCTCCCGCTAGGCCCCACCTCCAACATTGGAGATCAAATGTCAACATGGTATTTGGAGGGACAAATATCCAAATTATAGCAGGTTTGGAGAGAGGCAAGAGGGACAGTGGCTTGGAGGGGGCAAGAAGTTCCCACGTTGGGGTCCTGAGATTGGACTTCGGAAGGAGATGGGTGCAGCCACTAGGGCTGGGGTCCAAGGCCAGGGTAGGGCTGCACCTGGCTGAGCCAGACTGTCTCCCACCCCCAAGTGATGGTGGCTGGTGCAGGTGTGAAGGAGGCAGGCACAGCTTTACAACCTTGACCTTCGGCTCCTATTTGGTCTGGGGCAGTCCCTCACTTGGCTGTTGAATTGGTATTTTCTGGGCTTTCATGCCATGCGGACATAGGACTCAGTGGAAACATACAGTTACCTGGCTAGTGTGGCCTTTAAGAAGGTAATTAAGGTTAAATGAGGTCATAAGGGTGGGGCTCTGATCCAACAGAACTGCTATTTTTATAAAAGAAAAGAGACACCAGTCATTTCCCGCCGCGCCCCCCTCCCGCCCGACACGCACACAGGAGAGGCTGCGACGCAGTGGGAAGGTGTCTGCGGGCCAGGAACAGAAGCCTCGCCAGGAACCGACCATGCTGGCACTTCCATCTCAGACTTTCAGTCTCCAGACCCGTGAAAAATAAATTTCTGCTGTTTAGGCCCCTCAGTCTGGGGTGTTTTGTTATGACAACTTGAACAGACTAATAGAGCTATTAAACTGGACCATCCAGGTTGTAAGAATTAACTTCTTTTGTGACTTAACAGACACACTCTGCATCAGAACCATCAGAGTGGTACAGAAGACACTGTTTTGTGGCCACTCCTTCTCCTCCCTTGTAGGCCATGTAATTGGGGTGAAGCTGACCCAGCCCTGCCTTTGGGGGTAAATCACACTGCCAAGGCCTGACCCCTCAGTGAATTCTTGGCCATTGGGTACAGGGACAGGCACCTGACTCCATCTGGGTCCATCAGATATCTGGGACTCAGTTGGAGCTCTTGGGTAAGCAGTCTGTTTCCCCCCAAGGATCAGGGCTATGAGAATGTACAGTGGAGCTGTGGCAGTCCTTTTGGCACCAAAAGAGATGTCTTGTTTGAGAAGGGAGTGGCCAATGGGAAGTAGGGGAGAGAGTTGGAGGGAAGAAACTGGGCTCTGGGGACAACATTTCAAGCGGTCCAAGGCCAAACTATCCCTGGATGTTTAATTTTGTGAAACAATAAATTCCCGTTTTGCCTAAGTCAGCCCAAGTCAGTTTCTGTCACATGCCATGTAACCAGGATTGATCCACTGGTTCTTGTCAACCACTGATCCCTCTCATTGCTGGGCAGGGCCCCTCCACTGTCGGGGGTCTGACACACAGAGGGAGACCACTTATCTCATGCACGGTGCCTGGCTTTCCCAGGTGGCTTCCTGCCTTGCAGCCCTGCAGGCAAGATTTGTATCCAACATCCAAGAGCTTTGCAGGAGGAAGACACGCATGGGGCGGGGTGGGCGCGGATCAGAGCTTTTTCCTCCAGGAAGGCAAGCTGAGCGTTGAGTCTCTATGGCCCAACTTTAATTTAACTGACAATTTAAAAAATCAAAACCAGCGTCTGGGGCATTTAGAATGTCTGTCTTCCCAGTTTAATTTCATGGGGATTGTATCATGGCTTTGGATAAAATGTTTCATTTAAAAGAACTGGTTTCATCAAAGCAGGGCTTTCCTGTTAGAGGGTTAGCTCCATCGATAAGAAGCACGTTCATTAGGGTAAAGCAGTGCCTGACTCGGCCGTGGCTGTAGGCTCAGAGAACAGAGCTGAAAGCCCGAGCCCTCTGGCAATCCCTTCTGGGACTGGGGGAGGCAGGATCCCGACTGATTTCTGGAACACACCATGCATGTTCTCTCTGTTGCACACGCTGCTTCCTCTCCCTGGATGCCTTTCCCCAGGTCTTGGCAGGCAGGACCCTCTGAAACCTGGCTTTCCCTGTTCTGGGTGTGGCCTTAGCCAACACCCTTGTCTTTGCCAGGCATGATTGTCTGCAAGGAAGGTGTAAAGGTTGCCCCATTTGGAAAAAGTGTCTTTGACGATGTGGTTCAATTGATGATTTTGAGAGCAGGAGATTATCCTGGATTATCTGGGTGGGCCCTAAATGCAATCACAAGTGTCCTTGTAAGAGGGAGGCGGCAGGAGATTAGACACACACAGAAGAGAAGGAGGTGATGTGACCAAGGAGGCAGAGCTCGGGTGGATGCAACCACGATCCAAGGAAGGCCAGCACCACCAGGAGCCAGGAGAGGCAGGCACGACTCTCGCCTGAAGCCCCTGGAGCAGTGAGCATCATGTCAGACTTCTGCCCTCCAGAACGAGCAGAGAATAAATGCCTGTTATTTTAGGTGTCCCTCCTCTCCCCCTTGGTGGGCATTTGTGACAGCAGCAACCATAGGAAGCGAATTCAGGAGGGAAGCCCATGGGCACCATCCTGAGCACACCTGGGCCTTTGCTGCTAAGGAAGAGGGTGGTGCCCAGAGCTGGAGCTCGGCCTCTGCAGCGGTGGCTCCGGGCGGGGAGGCGCCAGCCCTTCCCTGCTCTGTTTTGCTTCCTTTCCCTCCCTGATGTCTTGCTAACCTCTTGCACCATGGCCCCATTCTTCTTTGCCCACAAAGGAGATGAGATGTGGAGAGTCACAGGAAGCAGATAGTTGCTTTTCTTCCCATGATTTGGAATCATTTCACTTGTTACAATAATTAGCACTTTCATCATGTGAAAAATGGCAAATAATGAAAATTAAATGGAACACGCATTGGGTTGTTTTGCCATTCCTGGTGCCTCCCCCAATCCGGTGTTCACACCCTTTGCCATGTGACTTTGCTGCTTCTCCCTCTGGATGGATGCACTTCCCCATGCCACGCATGCCGGGCTGGAGTGGCATTGTGCTGGTCTTGAGTCCAGGCCTTGAGATGCTTTGTGTCTTTATGCTCACTCTTCTAGCAACTTTTGACCTTGTCTGTGAGACGAGCTTTCCCAGGGAGCTGCTGCCCCCTCAGCCTGGGCCCTGGAATGCGCACAAGGAAGCAGAGCTGTGAGCCTGAGAATACAGTACTGCTGTTTTCAGTTGCCAGGTTTTAGGGTGATTTATTATGCAGTGATATTATGGCAGTGGTTAACTGCTATGGAAACTGGTACCTAGAACAGAAAGCTACAATATGTGGCATTGGCTTTGGAACCAGAAACTGTTATAAGAGGCTAGAAAAATGATGGCCTGTGCTATGTATTGGTGAAACATTTGCTAAAACTGTCACTTGCAATAATTTGGAGGTTAGAAAACATACCTGGTGTGCTCATGGCCTTGGGCTGGGTGTGTCCAGGTAGAAAGTTGAAGGCATGAGCCATCCCCTGCTGCCCAAATTTGATATGGAACTACAGAGAAAAGACAGCCTGGGAGAAAGCTGGCCATTTCTCAAAAAGAATTCTCAGTAGAGAGCCTGAAAATTCTGGAACTTGCTGGATTGGAAAATAAAACTATTTCTAATCTCCAGCATTTCAATCCAATAAAAGATTTTCAACTTAACATACAGCCTGGAAAAAAAGTCAAATCGATGGCATGGCTGTTAAGATATAGGTTGGGGGCACAGATCAAATCAAAGGCATAGCTGCCACGCCTGTGTGAAGTCCTCTGGAAGGTTCCAACAGTGCCTCGTGGTTACTGGCAGATCAGTGCTGTGGTCCTGCAGCAGCCCAAGCCGCTCGCAGTAGCTGTAAGTAAGTGCAGAGAGGGGTATTTCTTGAAGTGAATTGTGAATGTGGCTTCTGGCACACAGAATCCAACAGGAGTAGGAATAGGAATCCCACAATTTTTGAGAGAGCTGTTTTGACAAAAGCCCACCAGTCTGAACTAAAAGAGACTAAGACTATTCAAGATGGGGGAAAAAATCTCTGGGCCACTGACTTCTTATGGGCAGGACACAGGCTAAGAGAGACTTCAGGTGGCACAAAAGGCATGTTTTCTAGTTTCCTTCTCAACAGTGACCAGGGCGAATGATGGAAAGGAAGGCTCTCCTAGACAGCAGGGACAAGGGGCACCTACAACAATGGATTGAGGATCCAGTTCCAGAGAGTGCACCTGGAGCTAATCTCGGAGCACTACCCACCCCCAGGGCAGCAGGACCTGGCAGTGCTCCTCCGGCAGGATTTAAGAATTGCGATGGGCCAGTGCCTGCCATGGGCCTCCTGTCCTGCCTCGTTTTGAATGGGAGTGTTTGTCCAGTCGTCCTGTGCCTGCTCTCGCATGGCAAGCTGGGGGATATGTGAAGAGTGGGAAGTAGGAAGGGTGCGGATAACTCCTCCTTTTGCTCCATAGGCCTCCAAATTAAGATATATCTGGATCTGACTTAGGATATGAAATTCTGGACTTCAAGCCTGATGTCATGACTGGATAAGACTTTTAGGGCTCTTAAGATGGCAGTGAGTGTATTTTGTAAGTGGGAGCATCTTAGCCTATTTTATGCTGCTATAATCAAATATCTGAGCCTGGGTAATTTATAAAGAACAGTATTCTTTCACAGTCTGAAGGCTGCGAAGCCCTAGATCAAGGTGCTGGCATCTAGTGAGGGCTTTCTTGCTGCATCCTCACATGGCAGAAGAGAGAGAACCCCTCCAGCAAGCCCTTTTTATAATAGCCCACCTCCCAACACTGCACTGGGGGTTAAGTGTCCAACACATGAATTTTGGAGGGGATGCATTCAAACCATAGCAGGAAGGCTCTTGAGTAATTGTGTCCAAGAGGACAGTCTGTGGCACGTTGTATTATTGTTCCAAATTCCTCACCTGTTCTATATTAGTTCCCTAGAGCTGCCGTAACAAATGATCACAAACTTGAACGACATAAAACAACAGAAATTTATTTCTCACAGTGCTGTAGGCTGGCAAGTCCAAGATCAAGGTGCCAGCCCATTTAGTTCCTGGTGAGGGCTCTCTCTCTGGCTTGTAGATGGCCAATTCTTGCTGTGTTCTCACGTGGTGGGAAGAGGGAGAAAGGGAGGGACGGGTTGTCGGGGGCGGTGGTGGGGGCGGGGGGAAGCGATCTTCCTCTTCTGATAAGGCCAACAATCATATCGGACTAGGACTCCATTTTATGACCTCATTTAACCTTAATTACCTCTGAAAAGCCCTCTCTCCACATATAGTCACACTGGGGGTTAGGGCTTCAACATATGCATTTTGGGGGGACACAATTCAGTCTGTAGCTCTGGGAATCCTTGGTGTTCCTTGGCTCGTAGTCGCATCATTTCACTCTCTTCATATGGCATTCTTCCTGCGTGTCGATGTTTGTGTATCTCCACTTCTCTTGTAAGGATGCCAGTCACGTTGGTTAGGGTCACCCTAATCCAGCATGACCTCATCTTAACTAACTACATCTGCAAAGAGCCCATTTCCAAATAAGATCCCTTCCTAAGGTTCTGGGTGGGTATGCACTTTTGGGGGACACTATTCAATCCAGTACACAACCCTTATCCATACCCATTGGTGTTGACTTTGCAGCTTCTTTCTAGGATGGAGTGTGCTTCCCCACCCCACCCATGCTGGGCTGGGCAGTGCATCTTGCCTGGCCAATGGGACGCAGGTGGAAGTGACGGCATGCTGATTTTGAGCCCAGGCCTTGAGAAGCATTGTGTCTTTATGCTCATCTTCCTAGAAACTTCTGACCCCCTCCATGAGACGAGCTTCCCCCTGGAGCTGCTGTCCCAGTGCTTTGGACCCAGTATGAGCTGATGTGGAGCTGAGCTGCCTCAGCTGCCCTGGCTGACCTGCAGAGCTGTGAGCCTGAGGATGGTGGCCTGGGGGCTAGGTTCTGGGGTGGTCTGGGAGGCAGTGCTCCTGTGGCAGCAGCTGGTTGATACAGTGAGGAAGAGGCAGAAAGGGATGAATAGCCCTGCTGAGCCCCTGCTCCGGCTACCATGCTGGATTGCAAGCCCACTGTTGCCAGATATTCTGTCTTATGAAAAGGAGCCAAGAATCTACATTTCTAATCTGAAAGCTCCTAATTTTATATGTGTGCATCTAATTCAATTAAAAAATTGCTGCACTGTCCCAACCAAATACGCCAGTGGGCAGGATTCTGCCTGCAAGCCTTAGGCTGGTGGCCTGGGGTTGTGGACGTACGAGGCCCAGCGGGTCCCTCTGCTCAGCTGCTGCTCCGTCACTGGCACCACTGTGGGCAGATCCTGGTTCCAGGAGGAGAGTGTCTTCCTGTGTGGCATGCGATCGTGACAGGCCCAGCAGAAACCCAGGCTCCTATTGGGAGGAAATGCTGAGCTTGTCTCTGTGGATGGTCCCAACAAGGCCAGGAGATGTAGGCGACTTGTTACTGTGATGCCTTTCTGTCCTTTGATGGTGCATCTCAGGTTACGTTGTTAAGAAATATTTGGCAGGAAGAAAATTTCTGTAACAAAAATGATGGAGTTTTAAGCGTTACTCTGACAAAAAGAAAACTACCGGAGAAGGAAATCAAACACCACCAAGTTCGAAATCGATTCTACTGGACGAATGTCTCGCTTTAAATTTAAATTGAGTCCAAGTTCATTTCTCTCCAAGACGTCTAGTAGGTGGCATTCAAAATGTTTACACTGTTTCATCTGCCTTTTCGCTCAGTCCTGGCCCCACCTCCTTTCCTTCACTTGTCATTTCATTGCACACATATGCTCGTCTTTACATCCACATATACATAATTTTATACATGGCTTGTGAAGTATGCCAGACGAAGAACGAAACAGTCCTGAAAACAGCTGGAACATTATGCAACAGTGGGGAGATGGGGCACACGTACATTCTGTACTGCAAAGTTGCACAACAGACCAAGTTTGTTATACGTGAGGCTGAGAGGCTTTTATTTTTTCTCTAGGACAACAGCTTGCTTGATGGAGTAAGGCTCTTGCAGAAGGCATCGTCTCAGGAGCCTCCACTTGCCCAAGAAGAGGAGCTGTGCTGGCAGCACAGAGACAAGGGGTATGAGAGGACTGCGGGCTGGGCCAGGCTGCTGAAGGGACAGAGGCTCACACCCAGGGTCCAGCAATGCTGAGGTCTGGGGTGTGGTGATGGCTTGTCCCGGACCAGCTGGCTCTGCAATTCTCAGGTCCATCCTCTGTCTCTGCACTATCCCAGGGTGCAACGAGGGTAAAGCACAGGGTCCAATGAGGCTGAGGCTCAGAGTCCAATGAGGCTGAGGTCCTGGGTCCAGTAAGGCCAAGGTCCAGGGTCCTGTGAGGCTGAGTTCCAGGATACAGAAAGACCAAGACCCAGCAAGACGAAGGCTCAAGGTTTACCTGAGTTGAAGCTGAAGTCTGGGGCTCAGCAAGGCAGAGGCCCAGTTTCTCATCAGAGTTAGGTTTTGGGGAAGCATTTGCTTCCCTGCTGGCATGTGGTCAGGTGGACAGAATCTTCTACCAGCCTCTGGTGAATCTTGAGCCAAGCTGCCCCTCACTCCCTGTTGCTCCCAGAGCTCAGAGTCTTCCTCTAGACAGTGGTGGCCTATTGGGAACCACCTGGCCCTGAAATTCTCTGGTCTAGCCACTGTCTCCCTTGTGCCACAGGAGGACCCAGGAGAGCAGGGGCTTGATCATTCAGGCCACGGCTGGGTCATCCCCGGGGCCACCTGGCCCTGTGGCTCTGCTGAGTAACAACAGCAGATTCAAGCCAGTAAAAGAAACCAATGACACCTGCAGTCTGGTTCAAAATCTTCATTGCCAATGGCAAGGTTGGGGGTGGGGCATACTTTATTACGTTTATATGAGAAAGATTTGAGGGTCTCAGTTGACCTCAGGGATAATAGTGTGGCTGATGATGCGATTTGTCTGCTTGATAATCGAAGATGATACTAAGGCTGACAACGCCGTTCTGTCTGGCTCGGAGACGCTGTGGGGATTGAGGGGCTGCAGGTGGCTCAGGGTGAACAGAATCTCAGTAGCAGACCAGACAGCAGCACAGACCCGTGGAGAAGGGCTCCTCTGGGAAGCAGTTGCTCACCCCTAGGTGCTCTGAAGCCTCGGACAGGAACTGGGCTCAGTAATGATGTGAAATGCTATGGTCCTGTGCTCTGGGGGCCTTGAGAACAGAGAGCTGCTGGGGGTCTCAGCTGCCCCTGCAAGCAGGCCAGTGGCCCCCACTGTCACCAGCACCTCAGTGAGCTGGCAGCCCCCATCCGCAGCCCGAGGGCAGGGAATGCGAGCGCACAGCAGAGCCCCACAGGCTGGCTGAGGCTGGAGACGCTTGCAGTGTGGACCCTGCTGAAGGTTGCTAGGGAGTCTCTGGGCTCAGATGAGACTCTGCCGCCGCCCCTCAGAAAGATGGGAAATCGCCATGGGGGAACAGCGGCCGCCTGAAAATCATTCGATTTCCTCTTTCTCATTTTCAGAAATGCAATTAGGGAGGCCAGGGCGCTGTGTGGGCTCTGGAGCGCGTGTCTGCATGTCTGGGTCTGTGGGTGTTTGTGGGCTGCAGGTCAGCATGCGTCTGTGTGCCTGTTTGTGCACATGTGTCACCACATGTGTGTGACACAGGGTGTGTGTGTGTGTGTGTGTGTGTGTGTGTGTGTGTGTGTCGCACGTGCCTGGGATAATGAACGATCTTTCTTCTAGTCTCCTGGGGAAGTTGCCTGTCAAGTGCCCTGAATTAGCTTCCTGTTTTCCATTCACATTAGCTTGTTGGCAAGCCCCCCAACCTTGAAATGGCAGTTCTCCTGCAGCACCCCTGCACCTTAGCACCCCTCAGCTGGCGTCTCTGCCCTCCTTCCTAGCAGCCTGTGCTTCCAGACTTATATTTAGAGGGCCCTGGGGGTAGCCCCCTCCTCAGGCACTGTCTGTATCTGCAGCCAGTGGGCAGGATCTTTGGTGGATAGCACGGGCTGCCAGTGCCATGCGAGAGCCAGGAAAAGGAGCATTTTGGAAAGTTATAGCAACTGGGGCCATTGTGGAGGTCCCTGTGTGAGAGAGCAGAGAAACCCCAGGGTGGAGGATGCAAAGCCGTGGGCTGGAGAGCTGCCCCTGGGCTGTCACAGGCCCAGCCCCAGCTTCCCCAGGGCAGGAGGTAGAGGTGGGCTCTGCAGTGCAGAGGCTGGAGGCCAAGGGGCCAGGTGGGGATGGTGAGGTCTGGAAGTTGCCTGAGGGCTGCAGCTGTCCTCAGCTCCAGCTCATGGCCGCCCTGTGGTAGAGTGGCCCAGTAGAGCCAGGTGGGGTTTTTTTTCCATAGAAGCCAAAGCTACATATTTTCATGGGAAGTCTTTTGATTTTTCAAATCTTAGCAAATAACTGGAGTTAACAAACAAAACCCTGTGGGCCACCGGTTGGCAGTCCCACATGCCTTATTTATGACGCTTGAGTCTACGGCAACAGCTAGTGACTCCAATACTACTTTAGGCGAAGAGCAGTATTTATGCGAAAGGTGCTCAAGTCTGTACCCCACAGGGCTGGGGGGCTCAGAGAAGCCTCTGGACACCTTTGTGTGGGGTGAGCGCTGGAGTCAGTGGGGTCCGATCCAATTCTGTACCCCAGTGGGCTACCAGCCCTGAGCTGCAGGTGGCCCCTGGGTCTGCTGAGTGGCTCAGGGTGGGAAGAGCCAGGATACCTGTGCTAGCTGCTGTTCATCACTTCCTGTACATGACTGGACCCAGAGCAAAATATTGGGCTGTAGACATTGGAAACATAATGTACCAGAGTAAATTGACCATGGCTGTCCTTCCACGAAGGAAGTCATGAGGACAGGGAAGAGAGTTCACCTAAGAGCTTTGCTCCTTCACCAGTGGAGCTGCGCCCAGGCCCGCTGCTCCCAGTGGCTTCATCTTTCTGCTCCAGTGGAAAAGGAAACTGTGGGGCCCAGCTTGGTCGGTCGCCTCTGACCAGGGCAGAGGAGGGTAGTTATAGGCAGGGATGTGGCGGATCCTTCTCCTGAGAAGGGAGCTGGGGAGCCCCAGCCAGGGCTCCAGGTTCCCCGAGCATTTTGGGTAAACATGCTCTTTCTTCCTTTCACTACTTTAAACCCTCCACTGAGAACAAAATGCAAACCCCTGGCTGAGACCCACAAGGCACTGCCTCATCGCTGGTCCCTGTGGCCTCTCTTATTTCATCTCCTCGTGCTCTCTCCTACTCTCCCACCCTCTGGCTTTGCTGCTCTTGTTGCTTTCCCTGGAGCAGAGGAAGCTCTTTCCCGCCGCAGGGCATTTGCACGTTCCGGCCCCTGCCTGAGACGCTCATTGCTTGGGCCACTCATTCCTGGGAAATTCTCTCTGATCAGCTTTTAGCCCAAACCTTCCCTGTTCTGTCTTCTTTGTCCCATACATTCTATATTATCTGCCTCTTTTTATTTTTTTCATAGCATCTATCTTTGAAAATTATCTTACTTTGTTGATTCAGTCCGCAAATATTTACCAAGCCCCTACTGTGTGCCAGGCTGTGTTTTGTCAGTGGCCACATTTCCTACAAGTCTTTGGCAAGGTTATCAGGCTAAAACCAACCCTGTTATGCTATTGCCGATGTCCTACAGTACAGCCAGGGTTTGGTTCCAAAGTCAGCGATGACATGGAAAAGGCCATGGTCAAAATATTCTGGAAAATCTCCAGTGCCCACAGTTTTGCATCTACAGCCCAATACTGTACTCAGGGTGTAGCCATGCACAGGAAGTGCTGGATCCAGTGCTAGCAAAGGTGTCGGTACCCACTCTGCTAGGTGTCAGTTGGGAGCCCTTCATACGTGTTAAATCATTTCAGTCTCAAAACCACACAGGAAATAGGTGATACTATTATTCCCATTACACGGTTTAAGAAACTGAGGCACAGGGAGCTTGCCAAGGGCACGTGACTAGACAGGGAGTTGAAATCATCTGTGCTGGTGAGCCCGTGATGAAGTGCCCCCTCAGCAGCCCCAGGAAACCAGGGCCCTTGCTGCCCAGGACAGCCACATGACAGGGTGGGAAAGGGAGCTCTCCAGTTTGGAGATCTGCCTCATTATTCCAAAAGGAATATTTGTACTTTCAGGCACCAACCTGGATTAGGGGCTGCTCACTTCTACCCTCCGTTAAAAACAGATGGAATCCAGGCCCCAAGCTTTGCAGGAGAAGATGGGTGCTGTGTGCAGGTCACTGAGTGTGGGCTGCTGTCCTGGAGACCCCTGTCTGACCAGCAGGAAGCAAAAATACTTGAGTCCTCAGGCTCAATGTCAGGCCTCCAGTGCCCAACTGGGGTGATCTTGTGGGTGTTGCCACCATGTTGGGCAGAGGTGTCAAGGTCAGGTTGAGGACATGGCAGGGACCAGGGGCAGATTGCAGAGCTAATGAGAGGGTAGAGAGAACTGGTGACCACAAAGGATGGCCCTGGCCCTGGCTGGGTATGTGCATGGAGAGTGGAGGTGTCAGATGCCCAGCCTGGGAGAACTGGGCAGAGGCTGGGGCTGGGGTGGAGATGGGGGCAGTTCTGGGTGGGCAGGTGGGCGGGACTCTGAGACATCTTGATGGAGGTGTCTGAGGGACACTACACTGACAGGATGAGATGGTCCTGGCTGGGGTCATTGGCATATGGGCTCTGGCAGCCCTTCTGGGAGAGGGCAGGAAACCTGTGTTTTGGCCATCCTTCTACCTAATCAACAGCAAAGATGATACCCAGGCGGCAGGGCTCCTGAGGCTGTGGTTGAACGCTGGTGCTGCCCCACCTGCACACTTCCTGGTGTGTGAGATGAGGCATTTGCTTATGGTTTAAGAGGTCTGTGTTTCTTGCAGCCAGAAGCATCTTGAGGTACCCAGAGGCCTTTCCAAGATGTCAGGGCCAGACCAAATGGTAGCCCCTCTGGCCCCTGTGAGAGGCCAGACACAGGTGAACCCACGGCTCTAGACACTGGCCCAACTGGGTCCTGGGTGTCACTATCTGCCATACCCAGATGGTCCCTTTAAAATTCTTCTCTGCTCTCTCTGCTAGGTTGAACACACACACAAGTGGACAGTCACAAGTAGGCATGGAGCTATAGCCTTCCCTGGGCTACCACTGCTTAGATTGAGTCTGAGCTTCCTTTTTTGCATCTCCATGTATAAGTGTTAACTGAGCCTGGATTACCAAGCCTCCAAACTTCAAGCACTTTGTCTTTCACTTCCAGGCAGAACTGATCCCAGTGGTGATGGGACACCTCTGTGGTGCAAAGGCAATAAAAACAGTTGCTACCTAGACACTGCCCTTTCCCCTTTTGCCTGACACAGCTCCCTGCAGGGTGTGTATACTGAGGGCAGGTTGCTCAAGAAACAGCGAGAACCACAGTCCCTGAAGGCCACCTGGCTATCACATTCTGTTCAATCAGCATTTCCTTGGTATATTGCTTGCCAAGGCCAATCCTGGCTAGAGCTCTGCCAGCACATCTGACAGGGCCAACAGTAGTGTTGGACAGAGCTGTCGTCTTCAGAGGCCCCTCTACAAGGTCACTAACCCCTCATGCTTGGTACTCTTGGCACATGGGCCCCAGAGGGACTGGAAGAGTCTAGGTGCTTCCCCACAACCCCTGGGAGCTCGCTTGTCTGGAGAGAGGACAGTGAGGTCTCATTGCCTCCATCTGCTTGGCAGGTCTTGCCAAGGAAGGTGACCTTGTTAAAGGGACAGAATACCTTCTGGGGGCCTGGTTTCTGTGTGGACATCAGGGTACGGCAATGGCTCTCAAGTGGGCTCCTGTCTCTAACCATGCCTGTGGCGAATATGTGACCCAGAATCCAGAGGCGGAGCAGCCCTGATGGTCCTCTGCAGAGTAACACAGGCATCCTCCCGCTGGGAGCTGGGACGGGCACAGAGCAAAACACTCTTCCTTCCCAATGTCCCTTCTCTGAAGTATATGGAGTGACTTGTGACACCCACGATAACCAGGAAAGGTTCCCATTTCTTTCTGCACCTCACACTCTTGGGAAGATTTTAAGGGGCTGGTGTGCAGGACCTGAACCAAGGCTGGGTTATCCTCATCCCTCCCCACAAACACCAGGCTTCCAGATCAGGGCTGCAACTCCAGTGCCTTCAGGGACCAGGCTAGTAACACTCACGAGCAGGAGGCAGGTGTAGGGCAACAGGGAGTGGGGGGAATGTGCCAAGTGGGGGAGTACAAGCCAGACCTAAAGGCATTCAAATTCAAATAAAAACAAGCATGCGTGACATGCTCTGAACAAGCGATGGAGCTGAATCAGCCCCGTGGTCCTTAGTTTTTGTCTTTGGGATCTAGACTGAATAAGTAGACTTGAGCAAAGGACCACTGGGGATTCCTGGGTCCCACATTTTACCTAGAGGAAAAGGGGGACCAGAGGGAGAGGCACACACCACACCAGTGGGGAGGGGGAACATTTCCTGGAAGATGAAGAGGAGAGATTTGAACCATGGAAGTTTGAAGAAGGAGGAGTTTTGTTTTTTTTTAAGCTGAGGACAGGTGGTCAGGAAGCTGGGATGTGTCTCTAGGTCCTCCCCTCCCCGAAAAGGGCTTCACTGGAAATTTTGATGGCTGTGTGCCTTATGCACTCAGCCTGTGGGTATCATTGTGGGGACTAATGTGTGGGCTGGTCAAGGGTGGTGGTCAGTCTTTCACTCGTCGCTGGCCTGGGGCAGGAGTCAGGGCTCTTTCTGGGAAGAGCCTTTGGAGGCTGGGGGTGATGTGAACAGCTGCCAGGGATTGCTTGGGAGTGGCAGGGAGATGGGAGACAAACTCTCCAAAAAAATTCCTAGAGCAAGTGTCCCAAAGTGTGCAAGATAATGTAGTTACATGAACCCGTCAGAAGAGACCATCGACTCACAGTCAGAGTTACTCTTCTTCAATTCTTTCTGATTACATTAAAGAAAAGATCTCTGTGCTGGTCCGTCTTAACACTTTTGTAACACTTGCTAATCCGCTTTGGCCTCAGTGCCTTTTGCAGGTAGTAGTATGTAGAATTTGATAACATTTTTTCTTTTCATTTTATTTATTTTTGGCTGCTATCTTTGATTTATGATGAGATGGTTAGATGTTGGCTTTTCCATTTATGGTAGTGATTTAAAGTATCCTTTATAAATTAAGTGAATTATTAAGTGCTGTATCAAGAAATATATAGTAGTGGTAGTGATGGTAGGTTTATGGTAAGAACCATAAACATGGCAGGAATGTAGTAGACTATGACCCCTGACGTAGATGAGGCTGCTGGCTTTATCTTTTGAGGAGGATGAAAGCACAGACAGCCACAAGAGGAACGCATCATGGGTTCCAGGACAGCACCTGACTGAACCCAGCTCTGGGCTGCCTGGCTCCCCCAGCCTTCAGGATTCAGCTCATGCCACTTCTTATGGGAAGTCCTCCTGGATGCCCAGCTCTGGTGTCAT
This sequence comes from Lepilemur ruficaudatus, assembly GCA_963574885.1. Lineage (NCBI taxonomy): Eukaryota > Metazoa > Chordata > Mammalia > Primates > Lepilemuridae > Lepilemur > Lepilemur ruficaudatus. The sequence continues at coordinate 32,302 of CAUYRT010077011.1, forward strand.
CTTTCTTCTGATACACTGCGATTCCAGTTCCAACTTTCTCTGGAACCAGCTGGGTCATCAAAGGTCACAGGAGCAGAAGCAGGGATCTGTGGTAAACGCAGCGTAAGTGCGCCATTTAATGGTTGCTATGGAGGAGTGCGGCCCAGTGAGGCCACCCTTTCAGTTTCTCAAGAAATGCTAGAAATCTACATTTTTACGTGACGTCTCACCATTTTTAATGTTGATGACCAATGTCCACCATGCCTGGGGGTCGGATCCAGCCTCAGGCATCCTTAGTGACACAGAGAGAGGAGCTTCCAGGTGAAAATGGCTGTCAAACTGTAGCGCCTTCACACCTGGGCCCTAGAAATGACAGAGTCGGGGACACGAAATCACAGCTAAAGTGAGTAGTGCAAGTCATGTGTTTCCCCATAAGACTGGACCCTCCTGGCCAGCAGGGAGGGGCTTCAGTCATCTCTGGGTTCTCTGGCCCTGGCCAAGGCCAAGGCCCTGGCCACATAGGCCTGGGGCAGGGTGAATGAGAAGATCAAAGGGACAGGTGTCCACCCTCTGGGAAAGTGAGACAGAAGCTGGCATCACACAGCAGAGATGTTCCAGCAGACATGCCTGAGAGGGGGCTCCCAGGCAGGCCCTGGGGGAGGTCACTGTGCCAGGGAACACCAGGCCTTGTGGGACAGGGACTCCTGGCAGTCGGAGGATAGGGGCCTTGTTGGAGAGGAGGGATTATAGCAAGGGCTCTGACAGCAAACTCTTCCAGGAAGAACTGAGAGACCCCTGGACACTCAGTTGGAAAAGGTGGGCGGAGGGTGCAGAGGCCATTTCAGGCCGGGGTGGGGGTTGGGGCAGCCAGGGAGTGCAGTGGTGGAAGGCTAGAATGGCCACGTCTGACAGTCTGATCGAGGACAGACAGGAACCTGACTGTGCTCTAGGACCAAGGGCTAAGGTCTGGCAGGAAGAGGCTGTGCTCAGAGGCTGCAATGGAGGGATGGGAAGGCAGATGGGGGGACAGGGACTTCAGGAGGAGAGGGGTTGGGGACTAAGGGAACCTTGTCTGAGTAAGGGCAAAAAGTTGATCTTTGGGGTAGCCGCCAGAGTGCACCTCCTGTAACAGCATCGTTCTGCCTTTGGGGGCACCAGGCCAGGTTCAGTCCCCCAGGACCCGACAGTCAACCCCGACCCAGTCCATTCGCACACCCTGTCCCGCCCCAGGGCACTGAGAGAGGGTGAGGCGAGCCTCAGGCTCCCAGGACTAATGGGTGGTACCCGGGCACCCCGGGGGCTCTCCGGTGCGGGTGTTCCCGCGGTGCCGCTCCTCCAAGGGGCGCGCCGAGGGTGGCCGGCGGCGGGACTCCCCCGGCCCGGCCCGCGGCTCTTCTCTGCCGCCGCCTCGAGGTGTCTCTGCTTCGCTGCGAGCCCGGAGCCGCCGCGGAGGCGCGAGGAGGGGAGCGGGCGGCGGCGGCGGCGGCGGCCGCGCCAAGAAGCGCCGGGTCACCGCAGGCTGAGGCGCCCGCCGTCCCCGCCCTCCCCCTAGCTCGCCTTCTCCCTCCCCCCCCCGCCTCCTTCTCCCGCTCGCTCCTTCCCCTCCCCGCCTTGCCTCCGCGCTCCCCGCCCTCTCCTCCTCGCCTCGCCTCCTCCGCCCCGCGCCCTGCGGTGCTGCAGCTGCGGGCGGCTCCAGCTGCCCCCAGATGTGGGCTGGGCGGCGCGCGGGGAACTTTCGCGCCGGCTGCGAGTGCGGGGCCCCGGCTGCAGTCCGGCTGCCATGGATCCGCCGGCGGGCGCCGCTCGCCGCCTGCTCTACCCTGCGCTGCTGCTGCTTCTGCCGCCGCTCCTGCTGCCGCCGTCGCCCGCGAACGCCAGACTCGCCGCCGCCGCCGCCGCCGACCCCCCGGGTAGGTGCGGCCAGCCCCCGCGCTCCGCGACCCCCGCCGGCCAGCCAGCCCCGCGCGCCCCGCCGGCCCCTCCCCAGGCGTAGTCCGGCCCGACTTGGGCAAACTCCGCGCGCCCCGCCCGGGGCCAAGTTGGCCAACTTCGGGGCCGGCTCGGTCGCGCAGGGGGCGCCCCGCGGTGCAGCCGGGCGCCTCCGGCCAGGGGCAGCCTTGGAGCCCTCGCGGCTCCCGAGTCACGCAGCGTGGAGACGGAGGGCCGGGAGAGCCCGCGGCGGAGAGCGCAGTCAGCCCCAGCGGGTCCGGGGGAGCCAGGGCGAGGCGGCGCCCAGGCTCGCGTCCGGGGACGCTCGGGAGGAGCCGGGTGCCGAGCGCGCCGCCTTGGGCCCTGAGGATTGGTTGGGGCTCCCGGGAGGGGATCCCCGTAGATCGGAGGGACCCTGCTCCACCCCTACCTGTCCTCGGGCGCGCGGGGAGAGGGGGCCGGCAGCGGGCTGACCGGGAGCTGGACACGGAGGGCAGGCCGCTCGTGCTCGGGGGAGCCGAGTCCTCGCCGCTCCGGAGGCCAACATTGAGGGCACTCGGGCGGCAGGGGCCGCCGCGGGGTCAGGCGCACGGGTGGGGGCAAACTGGGAAAGGCTTCCGAGCAGCCCCACATCCTGACAAGGACGGCAGGTTCAGCGGGTGGGAGACGCTCTGACGAGGTCGTCCCCTCAGGAACTGTGAAGTGCTCACCGAGCCCCATCCCAGAACAGGGCAGTGGGCAGAGCTCTTGTTTGGCAAGGTCCGGGAGGAGGACAGCCCCGAGGCGGCAGGGCTCTGGAGTGGTGGCCCTGTTAACGCCCCTTCCTGGTTGCAAGAAAGCTGGGGAGGTGCAGGCTAGCTTTTGGGGGCTGCGTGGCAGAATGCCCCTTGTTAGCAGTCGGGCGGGGTCTAGGGGATGCGCGTCTCGGCGCCGGGGCTCTGGGGCTCCCAGGCCTCCGCTGGTCTAATGCCCCTTCCCGTTGCAGGCGAGCCCCTGGGGCACGGAGCGGAGCGCATCCTGGCGGTGCCGGTGCGCACTGACGCCAGGGGCCGCTTGGTGTCCCACGTGGTGTCGGTGGCTACGGCCAGGGAGGGGGTACGAGCCCGCAGGGCTGCCCCGGTCCGGACTCGGAGCTTCCCCGGAGGCAGCGAGGAGGACCCCGGCAGTCGCCTCTTCTACAATGTCACGGTCTTTGGCAGAGATCTGCACCTGCGGCTGCGGCCCAACGCCCGCCTCGTGGCGCCCGGGGCCACTATGGAGTGGCAGGGTGAGACAGGCACCACCCGCGTGGAGCCCCTGCTTGGGACTTGCCTCTACGTCGGGGACGTGGCCGGCCTAGCTGAAGCCTCTTCCGTGGCGCTCAGCAACTGCGATGGGCTGGTGAGTACGCACTTCTCTCGCTCTTTTGTGTCCGCTGCCCTTGCCTGGGCCTTGGGAACGGGTTACCTGGGAGTCCCCAGGAAGGGCAGGACTTGCGCTGAGGATCTTCTCTGCCCTCTCAGTGCTTAGGGGCTACTGGTACCGACTGAGAGCTTGGCTGGAAGGCAAGTTATTTTGATTGGTCTGAACGGGGGACGATTTGTGCAGGGAGACAGCCAGGGTCTCCAAAATGCTTATCAGGTGCATCTTCCTTATGCCTGCCCACACATGTCTATGGCTTGCATCCAGGTGTTGGGGTCGGTGTCTGTGTGTGTATTTCTGTGAGTATGAGCATCTGCACGTGCTCTGGAATGTTGGCGCATACTTGTATCTGGGTGCCTGTGCACCTGTGTGAACATATGCATGTGCCATTGTGTCTCTTGTGCACATATGTGTCTGTGTGTTTTTGCTCTGTCTGTTGGGTGTGTGTCCCTGTGTTTTTTGGCATGTGGCCCAGCAGTCAATCTTCCTGCTTCTGTGTGTGTGGGTGATTCCAGCCCAGGAAGCAGGCAGTGGCTCTGAGATGCCCAGTTACCCTCTGCCCCCTGGCTGACTGGGAGCCACTGGGTTTTATGCTGTGATTTCCTGTTGAACTCCAGCTGATAATTTGAAAAGTTGGTTTTTATCTCTATTTTGAGCTGATGGGAGCCCTTGGAAATGAAAGCTCTAGTGCACCTGAGCTGCTTGATCTTTTGGGGGCAGCCCCTGAAGGACAGGAGACAGACTGGGGGTTCCCTTTTGGGACTGCCTGGGCCACCTAGTATGACTGGAGCCCTGAGGAGTTCTCCTTCTTCCGGGGGTGGGAGGGCAGAGGGACCATGGCTCAGCACAAGGGGACCTCGCAGGAAGCCTGGATCAATGGTCAGGGAGGAGGCTGACATTGGCGGTGCTCTGTCCGCTGCCTAGGGGCCTGGCACACAGCAGAAGCCACTGCAGTTTTCTATTTTGGATTGGGTTTGCGGTGGTCAGGCCGGCTGTGCTGGCCAGACATCTGAAGCCACCCACCCTGGGATCTGCTCTAATTGCTGCTCAGGGAACTCCTGCCCCAGCAAGTGGCCACTCCCAGCCCTGCAGCCCCTGAGCACACTCGTTCTCAGGCAGCTGGGGTTCATCCTGCCGTCTGCAGAGCCAGCAATTACACCCGGGTCCCACAACCGCTGGCGTTCTTTTTATGGAGACACAGGAAATATGACTTGTTGCTTTGGAAAATCACTGCCTTTGGCTGGATTTAGGTAGAACCTGGACCTATTGCAAACAACAATAAATGTCCTTGGAAGAGTTGGATTAAAATGGTGAGCCTTTATAGTCCCCGTTGTCTCCAGGATGTCCCAGGCCTCAGAGGTGTGTCTCATTTTACACTGAAGGTGAATTTCCTAAATTAACGGAAGTCTTTGCTGGGGCTCCGGGTGAGGCGGGAGGAGTAGACATGGATGCAGTCTGTTGGTGGGCCAACTCCCATGTACTAAGTAATTCCTGATGGATGGCATCCTGGGGAGGCTTTGTCATTGTGTCATTCATTCAGCTGTTCGTTTGGTGATTCATTTGTTCAGCCAGCACCTTCTAATGTGTTTATCCAGGATAAACACATCTGGTCAGAGACATGGCAGGCCTGGTACCCCCCAGGGGCTCACCTCCTTAGGGTGGCTGACAGGCTAAGGCACTCTGGTCAGACTTGGAGAGCGTGCTCCTAGAGGGCTATTTGAATGGGGTCTTGAAGAATGAGTGCCTAGCTGGAAAAGGCGCAGGTTGGCAATCTAGGCAGAAGGAGGGGTGTGTGCCGAGGTACCACGTGTGAATTTGGCTGGGCAGGATGGGCATGCTGAGGTGTCACATGTACAGAGGTACCAGGTATGAAGTGGGCTGGGCAGGACAGGCATGCTGAGGTGTCATATACACTGGACATACTCAGGCAGAGGTACAAGACACAGATGGGAAGAATATTGGGGTTGGAAGAAAGGCTGGGGCCTGCCTGAGTGGCCTTGAGTGCTGTAAGTGAGCAATGGCCTTGAGAGAGTGGGACAGCATTGTTGGTTCTTCTTGTGTTCCGTTCTTTTCTTTTTTTCTGTATGTATTTGCCTGTTCTGATTTTATACTAATTAATTCCTTAACCCTCTAAGTCCCTCTGTGTTTCCATGATAGGCCTACTTGTTAAGGACCTGGGGCTTCACATATGGCGCCTGTGGACCTCACAGAGGCCCTGTAGGGGAGGCATCCTCTGCCCTGGTTACAGTTGGAGCACTCAGGCTCTGGGAGGTTGAGTAAGTTGCCTTAGGCCACACAGCCAGTGCTGGCAGGAGTCTGTCCTCTTCTGTCATGGTGCTTCCAAGTCTGAGTGGGTGGAAGGGATTTGACGGGTCCAATTATCTGGGGATCCTGAGGAGTGTCAGCTTCAGGCATGGCTGAATCCAGGCTCTCAGAACATGCTATCTGTCTCTCAGCTCTGCCACCGTGTTCATCTCAGAATGCCTGTCCCCCCCTGCCATGTGGGGCCACCCGTGGCTCCTGGCCTAGCTTGTCTTCTGATGAGGCAATCTCTCTGAAATGGAATGCTCTCCTTTCTGGGTGATACCTGTAACAGTCATAGGGAGGGATCTGATTAGCCCTTCTTGGGTTACAGGCCCATCTTTAAACCACTAGCTGTGGTGTAGGCCTGGCCTGAGTCTCTTGCTCACCTTTGTGGTTGAGGGTGAGGGTCAGACCCCCAAACTCTGGAATGGAGAGGGTTCTATTCATACAAGCAAGGGGAAGGACAAGTATGCTGGGGAGATGAAAATGGTTGCCTCGTGTTCGGCTCAGATGTCCTCCTGGGCTCCAGACTTGCCTGCTCAGCTGCCTCTGGAACTCCTTCCTTGGACGACCCCGCTCTTCACATGGGTGGGAATCCCAGGCTGCCTGCTCCTGTGCATGACTCCTTCCCCCAGCCAGCCACTGTCCTGGAGCTCTCTGGACCTCGTCCCAGTCTCCATCTCCTCACACACCTGCCTCCAGCCCCATCGTTGGCTCCTGTGCTCCTTAGCTGCTCCTGATTGGTCCCTCCCAGCAACCCTTCTCGCCATTGCAGCCGGAGTGATTTTATAAACCACACATCAAATGATGGCACTCCTTTGCTTAAGACCTTTCAGTGGTTCTTATTGCTCTTAAAAAAAAAACCCAAATCCACTGGCCTTGAAAAAAATTCAAGGCCCCACTGACCTGGCTGGGTGCCTCCAGCCTCATCTGTCACTGTGTCCTCCTCATGCCTGCGCTCCAATCTCACCCCAACACTGGACACCTAGAGGCTTTGCACAGGCTGTTCCCTGGCCTGGACACTCTTACCCCTCTCTCTTTACCTGCTTCATGCTGTAGGTCTCAGCTAAATGGCAGTTCATCCAGGAAGCTGTCCTGGACACACATGCCATGTCGTGCCCTGTGGTTCTTGGCAACTAGTACCATGGCATCCCTGGCTATGTCCAAAGCGGCCAGCTCCAGACTCTGGGGGCCAGCTCCCAGAGTTCAGCTGGGAGCTGTGAAGTGAGAGTGCGCAGGAAGTAGGGGCTGGAAGCCTGTGCAGGAAAGGGTGTGGGACCTCCCAAAGGCCCTGTGACCCCAGTGTTCAGGGCAGGCCTGGCTTGCTCTGCCGCCAACCCCAGAGTGTCTGCATTCTTGGGGACCTTGGAGAATGGTCAAAAGGTCTGCCTCTTTTCCCACAGGCAAGCACTGTGCACACATGCAGTTTTCCATGGTTTTCCTCCCTGCACCTTGGGGTGCATGAAACCTGAGTTCAAATCCCCTGGTTTAAATCAAACTGAGTAGGGAAGGGAAACCTTCCCTGGACATGTATGGGGAAGGGTTGGGTGGGGGTGAGAAGACCTTGGGCTGGGCGCTGATGACTTACCTCGTGACCCTGGGCCACCTTCCCTCTCCTACTGAGCCTCAGTTTGTCCAGATGGAAAGTGGGGGCTGCAGTCAGCTATCTCTGGGACCCTCCAAAGCTAGAGTTGCACATTCAGATGCCTTAGAGGCCAGATGGGGACCGGGCACAAGTGAGGAGACAGGGTTGGTGTTGTCCCTTGGGAGCATGGGCTCCTTGCTGCTGGACACCCCCCACATTTCTTCAGAGAAGCTGTGTTTGTGTGTCATATTTCTGATTCTGTTGTCATTGTGTGGGCAGAGAAGTCCAGCATGACGACCTCATGCGGACCCTGACTGGGGCTCTAGAGGCAGACCTGGAAGTGCTGGGGGCTGTGCTGGCAGCAGGATTGTTGGGGCAACTCAGCAGAAAGAGGCTGTGCTGGGGAACTTGCTGAGAATTCTGCCCTACTTCATCACAGCCACCCTCACTCCCCTTTTGTGCATCCACATTCTCCGGGCCAACGTCACCACCACTTCTCACCGGGGCCTACTTGGTGGGAGGGAAGGGGCTTCCCTAGGGGCTCTTCCCCAACCAGGGACTGAGGAGGGATGTGACTGCCAAGATGGAGGCCGACTTGCCAGGGGTTTGAGCTCCAGCTGGCAGAGTGGCAGCCCAAGGTCCCCGGCCTGACTCATGGTGGCCCCTCAGAGTGACATAGGGGCATCCTTAGTCTGCAACACGGACTCATCTGGCTTCAGCCAATAAGGATAGGGGTAATTCGGGGGCCGAGTGGTGTCGCCTGAACTCCACCTGCCCTGTGTGACTCTTCCCTGGGGAAAGACTAACGGCAGCTGGCCCGCCACCACCACTGGCGCAGCCCAATGGAAAAGAGAAGGGAATTATTCTTCGCAGGCGGCCACTATGCCCTTAGCGGCACTCTGATTGGACAGGCTTAAGTTATGGGACCTTTTCAAAAGCAATCATCGTGGCCCGGGAATGCTACATGCTGATTGGCTCCAGCCTGAGTCACATGCTCAACTCATGGCCTGCAATGTTAGCAGGGAGTGAGGGCTGCTGGGAGGCTCACCCTTGGTGCCCTCCTCAGTGCGCCTTGGGTCATAGGGTGGCGGCTACCTGCCCTCGCCGCTGAGCCTGAGCTGAGGGCCTGCGCTGGAGGCGCCTGGGGATCCAGCAGCTGCAGCAGGGCTCTCAGGAGGAGGGGCCTAGGGAGAGGGTGGGAGAATCAGCATCTGCACCAGCTCCCTCTGCTTGACACCTCGGACCCAACCCCTGCAGTGTTGCTGTGGGCCACCCACTGTGTCGCCATTTTACAGATGAGGAAACTGAGGCTCCAGGGAGTTGCTCGGCTTTGTGGGGCTCTCTCTGTGTGGGGTGGCCTGTCCCCTTGGAATCCTTCAAAGAGGGGCATAGTGGAGCCGGCCCCCACTCCCCACCCCTGCAGGCCAACATGGCCTCTGACCCTGACCCCAGGGAGGCCAGCTCTTCCTGGGCCCTACATCATGTTGCTGCCCTCCGCCCTGCACTCCACTGTGTGTGTGTGTGTGTGTGTGTGTGTATGTATGTGTTTCTGGCACTGGTTGCTTAGTGTAATGATGCTGCTCATTCAGGTATTGGCATGTTCCAGACTCCTCTTGCCTGATGGCTAGCCCCAGCTGCACTGTCCCCCAGTGTCCCCAGCACTTAGTGAATCATGGGTGAGTGAATGCAGGCCCTCAGTCAGCTGGGAGGTGGAGAACGCTGGATCCTTACCCGGGCCTGCAGTGAAGATCACAAGTACTGCAGCCAGTGTGAGCAGAGGAGTCATCGAGGGGCTCATCTGCCCTGAGCCGTAGGGACATGCCCCATGGCCTGGCACATCCACTTATCGTCAAGGCTGGCTGTGCTTGGTGGTGGCCTGAGCCTCCCCACTCTGGTCTCTGAAGATCCTAGGGGCAAGTGTGCATCGGGCCTCTCCTGGGACCCTGGGTGTGGCTGGGCAGGCAGACACGTCCTTCATTACCCCCACCTCCCTCTCTGGCTTGGGCAACCCTGAGGTTTCTGTGTTGCTACAACTACCAGCAGGCAGCTGGCTGTATGTCAACATGTGTGCATGATTGTGTGCCTGGGCATGGGGAGTGTGTGTGGAAGAGTGTACGTGTGTATGCGCACGCATGTGCATGTCTTGCATGTAGGAGTATATGTATACTTAAGTATGCATGTGGGTGTGCACGTGTGCATCCATATCTGTATGAGTGTGTACATTTGAGCGTGTGTATGAGTGTGTGCACGTGAGTGTGTATGTGGGTGCATGTGTGTGTGTACTTTTGAGTATGTGAGCATGTGCATGTGCACACATGTGTATATTTAAGTGTATATGTGCATGTGCATGAATGTGAATGTGTGTGTGTGCGTGTGTGTGTTCTTGGCGGGGGTTTCCAGCAGGGGAGGGGCCTGAGATGAGGTGGAGGTACTGCAGGGGAAGAAGACCCCAATCCTTTCAATCTCGGTGTCTCCTGAGACCCACCCCTTGCCCCTGACGGGTGCTCTAGAATGGGAGGACCCAGGTAGGAGCCTCTGGCTCTGGCTGCATATGTTTCATATTAAATGTCAGCTGTCCACCGGGTCTGCGGTGTTGCCATTAATATGGAGAAGTTATTACTGTGCCTGGAGCCGGCTTTTCGGGCTCATCCATGAATTTCAATTAGACTGCACATTGACTCCAGGGCCTACAGAGTGGGGCACACAGCTTCTGCTTGAAGGCAAAAGAAACCTTGGCGTCCAGGACCAATGCTTGGGCACTGCTGAGAGGCCAGGCAGGCTCTGCACATTTCAGTGGTTAATACCAGGAAGCAGTGGGCTTAGTGTGGGCTGGAGGCTGCTGCGGGTCACACAGTCAGCTCTGCAGCCTGGACAAGCACTGCAACACTGCAAACCTCAATTCCTCAGATTGCAAAAGGGGATTCCATCAACACCCACCTCACCGGATGTTGGAAGGATGGGTATACGACACGCAGTTAGTCCAGGCCTAAGGGAGGGGAAACATTGGCTGTTTCTGTCTTTCACTGGATCTAAGGTGCCATCAAATACAGGACATACTGTTACTTTATATGCTACCAAGAAAGAGAAGAGACTCCTATTTAAACCACAACTTGGTGCCTCAATCATGATCCCTTCGAGGCACAGGCACCAGCTCCTGTGGCCCCTGCTTGCTCTGCTTGCTCTCCTCACTCTCCTCACCCTGAGTGGGCCGTTTCTCCTGCCTTGCTGTCATTTTGCACATACTGGGTAACCAAGTATAGTAGAGCACAGCTGCACCCACTTCTGGGTGTCTTCCTCTCTTTGGTAAAGTGTAAGTAGTGATCATTCCTCAAAGATCGATATTTGCCTTACTGGTGCCAAGGGTACACACACAGCTGTGTCTCTGCCTTTTTGCCCACACCCTAACTTTTTGCCATCACAGGGTGACTTTTTGAAGACACTGTGAGTGGCAAAGATCTCCACACAAGAAATGCTGATGCCACGTCCACCTCAAGCGAAGTCATGGCAATGTGAAATTCCATGGCTGAGTTGGTGTGTGCCAGGCAAGGCCAGCCCTTCCACGGTGTAAGATCCACTGTTGCATCCTGAGTTCAGAGGTGGTAAATGTGAAAAATGTGTGTCACAGAGTCATGAAAACATGGCTGGATACTGCTGCTGCTGCTGGAACAAATGATTTCGGGGCCGTGAAAGCTGGCATGCAAGTTCTATGCTGGGGAAGCAGGCAGCAGCAGAAGCTGGGCTGCCTGCAGTGGAGGTCCAGCTCTATGAGCAGGACACTCAGGATTCATCTTTGAGCCTGGACGTTTGTCCTTTGAAAGCAGGGATCAGGACCACATGGAAAAGTAAGGTGTATTTATGTTTCATGGAAGGCTTGCCTAAGGCTTAGTAGTGGCCACTCTGATTAGGACAGAGCTTTTGGAGGCATGATAAAAAGTGTCTCAGGAGGTGTGAACATATTGGTAGATATTTATACATGCAATTTTTTTTTTTTTTTTTTTTTGTTTAGAGACAGGGTCTCACTCTGTCTCCCAGGCTGGAGTGCAGTGGCATGATCATAGCTCACCGCAGCCTCAAATTCTTGGGCTCATGAGAACCTCCCACTTCAGCCTCTCGAGTAGCTAGGACTACAGGTGTATGCCACCACACCTGGCTAATTTTTAAAGTTTTTTTGTAGAGACGGGGTCTCATCATGTATATAGATATTTTATGGATTACACACATACCGTCTCCAATCAGTTGCGAGTGAAACCTCATATTACGTGATACCACAGATAAATTCTGTTTTTTCCTGTCAGTCTGTTCTTATACCAGAACTAAACTCTGTTTATTATTAGAGCTTTAAGGCTCCAATACCTAAGTATTGGGTACTTTGAAGCTATGCTGTCCAATACAGTAGCTACGAGCCACGTGAGGAAACTAAGCACTTAAAATATGGCAAGCCTGAACTGAGAGGTGTTCTGAATGTGGAGCACACACCAGATTTAAAAGACTTAAGTACAAAAAAAGCATGTAAAATATTTCATAGGTAAGTATTGATTATAGGTTGAAATGATACTATTTTGGATATATTGGGTTAAGTAAAATATATTATTTAATTTTACCTGTCTTTTTTTTTTTTTAAACATGGCTGCAGATAAAGCCCAAATTACATTTCTGTTGGACAGTGCTGCTTTGAGACATCTGGCTGGATACTTCCCTCTTTGCTGTTACTCTCTTGCAAAATTTTCTTGGCTGGTCACATCTGTTTGTTCTTTCAAATGAATTTTAGAATTGTTCTATCAGGTTAAAAAACCCCTTGTGAATTTGATTGACAGTAAATTAAACTTAGAAACTAATTAAAGGAGGAATTGACGTAATTTATAGTATTTACCAGAAACATGGTGTTTTTTTCAGTTTATTTAATTCTGCTTTGATGTTGCTCAGTAAAGTATTATACCTTTTTAATACAGGCACCATCTATTAAAATCAAGGTTATCTCAAGGATTTTTTCCTTTTGCCGTTTCAGATTCAATCCTTCCCATCTATTGTTGGTATACAGGAAGCCTATTGATTTTTATATAATTATCTTTTATTAAGCAGCTTGATTGAACTCATTAATTTGAATACAGTGTATATTTGTAGATCCCTGTGGGTTTTCTAGGTATACAGTTGTGCTATCTGTAAACACTGATAATTTTGGATCCTCATTTCCAGTCTGCACCGTCTAGAACCTTCCGAGCGATGTTCAGTCACGGCAGTGGCTACGTGCATCCTCGCCTGTGCCCGGCTTTAATGGGAACGCCCCTGGTGCTTCTCTGCTGAATATAATGCTTGCTCATGGATTAAGATGGATTTCATGTGAAGGCAATATCCTCTGAATTCCAGTTTTCTAAGATCCCATTTTTATCAGCAAAGGAGCTGAAATCTACATAAAATGTCTTAACTCTTAACACCCTATCCCCACCTGCTCCACGTAAGAGGCCAGAGGCATTGCAGCCCCCTGGGGCTGGTGCTCTCGGCATCAGGTGAGCTGCCAGTTCTCATTTGCCCACTTTGCTGCCCAGAGTGAAGCCCATTCCCCACTCACAACTGTCAGAACCCACTCACAGGGAGCATCTGTGGGGAGTGGGCAGCTTGCTGAGGAAGGGAAGGGGCTGTTCTTCCCCGCCACACAGGTGGCTCTGGCAGAACAGGGCCTGGTTCTCCGGAAGCCCTGTGGCCTGTGTGTGGGGAAATTTCCCCCTTGATTGGCCAGATTCTCCTCCTCCGTCCGTCTGCTCTGGCGCAGGCCACCTCGATGCTCCTCCTGCCTCTGACGCAGCCGCGCCCTCTGTTCTGTGGCGTTGGCACCAGCCTGCACAGCCGCCACCCGCCCAGTCCTGCTGTCACCTTTTATCCCATGTGCTTCTAGAAGGTATTTTTCCAAACAAAGGCAGTTCCTCCTTAGAGGAAATCTTTGGCCCGTCCTGCAGAAGATAAAATTGTTTTCCATTGCGTGGTCCATCTGCCCACTGGTGGGCATGGAACTTGGGAGCTTTGAACAATATCTGTGCCTAGATCCCACCCTGAGAGATTCTGATTTGTTAGACCTGGGTGGGACCTGAGATCTGTGTTTTTCAAAAGCCACATGGGAGGGTCTTGTGCACAGCATGATGGAGGTTCCATCAGGGTGCCCACTGACCTAGAGGAAGGCCGAGCGGGGAGAGGTCTGACAGGCCAGGGTTGGGTCCTGGCTCTTTTTCTGCTAACCTGTGACCTTCTGTTTCCCCAGTTGTGATGCCACCTGCCTCATGGGGCGTGTGCCAGTGAGGGAGCAAAAGGGGGGGGGAGCAAGGCAGCTGGAATGTCCCAGGAGGCCCGGGGAGGAAGGAAGTGATGGCCACTAGGGACGGTCAGGCCTCCTGGAGGCCTGGGATGCAGGCTCCTGACTCTCTCTGACCAGGTGGTCCCTCATCTGGAAATTCAGAGCCCTGGCAGAGGGAGTACAGCCTCCTTGCATGGCTGTCCCCAAGGCCACCCACAGTGGGGACGGGTCCTCACAGGGAAGTGGGTGTGGACTCCCAGGGTAGCAACTGGGACCTGTTGCTGGGCTGTCCACACACAGCAGGTACTTGGAACTCCGTGGGCACTGAGCACTGATCCTGCAGACTCAGTTGGGGCAGGGTCGGGGCAGGGGCAGGCATCCTCCTTGGTGCTCCTCAGTACCCCCCAGCTGTGCCCTGAGGCCCTGTGAGACTCCCTGCCCTCTCCCTCCCCTGCCTGTCCCTGTCTGCTCCTGTGGCCAGCCATTGGCCACTGGTCTGAGCTCACCAGCCCTGAGCTGAGGTCTGGGCCCCTGGGACAGTGTGGGTCTGTCACAGGCTGGGGTGCTTGTCTGAGACCCTGTGATAGTGTGGTGTAGTGAATATCAATTTGTTTTTCATCCTGGCTCCTGTCTCAGAACCATGGGCCCTGCTCTGTCAGAGCTCCCAGGCTGTGTGTGGGTCTACTGTGATCTGCTTTTACTCACAATACTTCTGACACTGAATGTGTGGCGTTTGTCCTCACCCTGACCAGTTCTCCAAGTAAAACCCTTGTACTTTCCTGAGTGATAAGGGTGATAGGAGCATCTGTAATTATAATATTTGGTCTTCGTTCCCTGGTTTCTGATGCAAGCGCTTCTAAGACCCTTAGACTGTGTAGAGTGACAGGAGTGTCTTCTGAATGCCAGTGAGATGGCTGGCAGGTGAGGGCTTCTGGGTAGCTTCAGGATGGGCGGCTGGTCCCCAGAAAGACCAAGGCAGGGTTAGAGGGTTGGGATTTCAGCTCCATTCTCCCAGCCTCCAGAGAGGGGACTGATGGAACCTCCATAAAAAACCCTGACCTACAAGTTTTGGACAGCTTCTGGGCTGGTGAACGCCTGGAGGTGCTGGAGGGTGGGTGTCCTGAGCGGCGTGGACGCTCTGCGCAGCTTCTCATGATGTAACTTTCCCCGCACATCTTTTCCACATGGCTATTTCTGAGTTGTATTGAGATCCCACTTCATATGGTTCTCTGACATGAGTTATGTCCTTTATAATAAACTGGTAAGAGTAAGTCAAGTGCCTTCCTAAGTTCTGTGAGCTGTTCAAGCAAATTATCGAACGTGAGGAGGGAGTCGTGGGAACCTCCCAATTTAGAGCCACCCAGTCAGAAGTGCAGGTGAAAACCTGGAATTACGACGGCATCTGAAGTCGGGGGCAGTCTTGTGGGACTGAGCTCTTAACCTGTGGGGTCTGCACTGACTCCAGAAGTGTTAATATTGTGTTGAATCACAGGATAGCCAGCTGGTGTCCTGGGAGTTGGAGAACTGGTTGAGATGAGGACAAAAGCCACACATTCAGTGTCAGAAGTGTTGTGAGCAAAAGCAGATCACAGTAGACCCGCGCACAGCCTGGGGGCTCTGACAGAGTGAGGGGAGGTCCCAGGCCAGGGCTCAGCCAGCCCCAGCTGACAGAGAAGATCTGTGTCTCCTGAGCAGCCCCCAGGGCAGCTGCAGAGACAACGGTCCTCACAGCAGGGGCAGTGCTGGGTCTGGCCAGAGCCCCCTCCCTTCCCTTCTGTCCCCTTCTCCTCCCCACTCCCCTCCTTCTCTTCTCCCCCCTCCCTGCTTTCCCATTTCCTTTCCTCCTCCCCCTGCTCCCTGTCCTCTCCTTCTTTCCCAGAGTCCTTCATCAGCCAGACTCCTGGGGACCCTTGCTGGGTGGGGGCCCTTCATCACGGGCTGCATACTCTGCCTGCCTGCGCCTTCCTGTTTACTCATCACCTCCTGTGACGCCACCCAGAAGCCCCCACTGCCAATGGGCACACTGGGAATGGTGAGGCAATTGGGGTGCAGAGGGGAGTGACCAACCGCAGGTCACACAGAGCCGGAGCCTGGGCTCCTTCTGCTGCAGCGGGAGCTCCAGATAAAACCGTTGCGCTCCTCAGAGGTACACGTAACTCCCACCACCCAAATAGGTGGGGCTCCTTGCTGCGAAGGAGGGTTAATTCCTCCTCTCCTCAGCTTGCCACAGAGCTCTTGGTGCACTTCCCAGCAAACAAGGTGAAGGCTGTGCCCTGCCCTGCCAGAGTGGCCCCCTCCTCAGATAGGGTGGCCTGGCCTTTGGGCACTGTCTCTCCTGTCAGGGTGTCCAGGCCCTCCCTGGCTGTGTCCTCAGTCGGGAGGGTGGTCCGCCTAGACTGTTCCGTGCCCTAGGGCTGCCGTGGAAGGTTGTTCAGGTGGTATCCTGCATGAGGGCACATGGGCAAGGGGGCACATGAGGCCAGCCCCTGCTCTGTCTGGGGGTGGCTGGAGTGGAGGATGCCCAGCACTGGATGGAAGATGGCAGACACTGGAGGAGGGGGAAGTGTGTGCCAGGTGCCTGCCTCCACCATGAAGGTCACCAGAGTTGCCGCATTCTTCTCTTTGAGGAGCTCCTGTGTTCTCAGGACATGGGACATAAGAACCAAAGCCATGGGCAGTCACAGAGAGGCACTGGCCATCAAGGGTGGCTCTGGCTGGGGCAGCCTTGGCTGTGGTCACTTTGGGGCCTCTGGTGGCCCCGGGCTTGGGCATAGTCAGGGTGAGCAGACATAGGCCAGCTCTGTCTTGGTGTCAGCCTGCCCTGGGTGGCTGCAGGTCCTCACAGCCTTCCCCCAATTAGTCTTTAGGTGCCTATCTAGCTTCTCCGGACCTGCAGAAGCCACCGGGGCTGGGCTGGCCTGGCCAGGGACCTTTGGTCCTGGGTACAGCTTCTCATACATTACGTGGGTGTCAGGGCAACCCCCTCAGGTTGAACCTTGTGTGTCTTTGACGGCTGGTGGTTGCTGCCCCCAGCTTTCCTCCTCTGCACTAATTGGTCTTTCTTGGGGCTGGTCATTAACCCTCTGTTAGCTTGGGTGGTTTATGTTTGCAGGGCTTCCCTTTTTATTCTGTTTTGCTGGCTTTCATTTCTTCTCTGCCAGCCCTCACCTGTTGATTTCTTCTGTTTACTCAGGCTATAGACAATAACCAGGCTTTTGAAGAAGTGCTCCATTATGTTTTGCTATTCTTCTCCTTGATTTGATTTTTAAATATTTACCTCCTTTAATTCAAGTGAAGTGTGTTTTCTGTACTGTGTAAGGTATTGGTTTTAATACCATAAGCATTGTTTTTTTCCTAAATTGCCACTGATGTCTCAGCACCATTTATTTGCTAATCCACTCTTTCCTTGTGCGTCTGAGATGCATATTCCATCACCCATGTGTTCGCAGAGGTGATCCGGTTCATTTCTGGCCTGTTTTTCTTTGCACCAGTCCCAGGTTCTTTAATTGCTGTTGCTTAACAATATGTTCCAATATCTGATAGGGCAAGTATCACCATCATGCTTTTTTTAAAAAATGTTTTGGCTGTTTGTATACATTTTCCAAATGGATTTGGGTTGTTTTCTTATGAAATACCATAAGAGGATCTTTATTTTGATAACATTGCATGCCTAAAATGGTGTCCAGCCTGCAACAGGACCTCAGCAAATCTTTACTGAGCAAGTAAATGACATCTTAAATGTTTAATTTTCTCATCGAAATAAGAAGATTGATTCAAATCTTTAAAAATATGTCCCAATAGGTTTATAACTAAGAGACTTAGAATTTTATTGCCATTGTGAATAGGGTCTTTTTCACTATATTTTATAGCAGGTTATTATAGATATCTAGGGAGACTTTTAATTTATAGATGACCATTTACTCAGAATACCTGGGGCCTGCTTGTTCCAGATTAATGATATTCTCAGCGTTTAGATGTCTTCATTCCCAAGGAGCAAACAGTTAAAATGACACGCTAGTACAAATCATACATGCATGTGCAGAACTGCAGCTCAGCACTTTACAACCAAAAGGTTTGACCTGGCAAACCCAAGCCTCGTGGTGTGGCCACCCGAGCACCCCTTGCTTCTTTGGTCCCAATGACTTGCATCTTTGCCTTGTGTTTCAGCAAATTAGTCTTCTGTTATTATAATGCACAAATGTGAAACACAGATAATCATAAAAAATCCTTTTAAAATAAATATCTTTTTTGGATGTTTCCCATGTCTGCATTCCCAGATACATAGGTTTCTATGTGTATTTTGTATCCAGACTTTTCATGAACTTCCTTATTAGTATTTTTTTTTCCTTTTTTTGTGGATTTTTTTGGGGGAGAAGATTTTCCAAGTATGCAATAATCTTCTGCAATTCATAATATTTTTGTCTCTTCTTTTTCAATGTTTATTCATTTTGTGTCTTATTGTGTTGGCTAGAGTATAAATTGAATTTAGTAATTCTGTGTGGGAGATACAACTATATCTTCAGAGCATCTAGCCCATTGTCTAAGGGAGTCGAGAACCAGGTCCTGCTTCTTTTTCTGTGAATGCTGGTGGTGGTAAACCCAAAGTGGACAAATCTTGCCCAAAATGGATCTCTCATGTTCACTTACCCATGGTGGCATGGCTTTTCTTTCCTTGGTCTGTTGCATCAAGTAGAGCCCCGAACATAGGAAATGCCCATGCAGTGGTTTCATGGGGATGAGTGGCAGTGGCTGACCTCCCCTTTAGGTCAAGGAGCCTCTCAGCCCCTTGTGATTTGTTAGGTGTCCCCTGTGGCGAGGGAACAGTGTACCTGGGCATGCACAAGATTGTGTGCAAGGCTGGCAGGAAAATGCTACCTTTGAAAGATGGTCCTGAGTTTCTGCTGAGGGTACAGTTGAGTGAGACACTTTCAGAGAAGGCTGACAAACCGATCCAGTTGTACAGTCTGGAAACTCCACAGGAATTTGGACTTAGGAGCCCTGTTTGAGTCTCTGCTTTGCCTCTTACCAATGAAATAATCTTCTGAACTTCAGTGTCCTCATTGTGCAGGGTGGAGTTTGCAAATTGGTGGGCTGTGTGCCATGTCTACCCACAGATGAGTTTTGTTTGGCCTTCCCAGTGTTTGACAAATTTCTTACAAAGCTCAGGATTTCCAGTTTCTCCTGAGAACCTGGGAGAGCTGCTGGGCCTGCGTCCCTGAGGGCTGGAATTGAGCAGGGATGGAGCCCTCGCGAGGGTTGCTACAGCTCCAAGTGCTGCAGTCTCTACTGCTCCCTATAATTACCCTGGCGTGCTTCACTTGTGTTCACTTCCTGCATAGTCTCTGTGTAGGCACCTGAGACCTTCTCTTATTTGGAGATTGGTAACACATGGGCTTTGGAGCTGGCCATTTATCCCTCCCCGTCTCCTTCCCACGATTTCAGTTCGCATGGGCTCCGTGCAAGGCCGCTCACTGAAGTCAAACGTGGTTCTGCCCCACAGAGTGTGTTTGATTCTGGCCTATTGCTCTTCTGTGAAAGGTAAAGGTCAACGACAGGAACTGCCCTGGGGGGTTACTATGAGGCTTAAATGAAGTAAAGGGGCCACAGGGCCCCTTAGTCACAAATAGCCTTTGTTACTACAAGGTAGTATTTTCCTCATGGCACTGCTAGGAGGAACCAAAGTGTGAATGTACTTGGAAATATGAAGTGCAGTGTAGACATTCATCACTTCGCAGTGCTCTATGGGCTGGGTCTGGGCGGGGTGGGGAGGCAGGGCTGGGGGAGGGGCGCAGGCCAGGGTAGGATGCTCTCCCTGCCCCAGGCATAACTGGCCTGGGACATTTTGCCAGATGAGGCCGTGACTGTTCTGAAATGGAATTCCTGGGTCAGAATAAGGAGAACAGATGTTTACTGGAAGAGGCCAAGAGCTGCTGACATCACCAAGATCCCCTCAGGACATAGCTGAGGCCTAGGGTCCTCCATCCCTTCCTGCCAATGCAGCATTCCTGGGGAGCTGCCAGGGCTGGGGGGGACACACACACACACACACACACACACACGCCATTTCTTCTGCCAAATCCTCCCCACCTGAACACAATTAATGAGGATGTGGAAAGATTTCCAGGCTGGAGAGAAGTGGCTTGTCCTCAGGCAGGCCCTGAGAAGGGAAACATAGGCGAGGTGGCGAGCGGACTGTATCCGACGGAGGGGGAGTCTTTGTGGATGGAGACCTGACCCACGAGCCTCAGGGATGGGGAGCACAGGTCCCTGCCTCCCACCTTCCCCAGACAGGGAAGCCTTGTCCTGTTGTTTCTTCTATGGCTATGAATCTAGAGGGTGTGACAGGCCGCTGGGACCTCTCTCCTGTCCTTCCACCAGCACCTGTGCAGCCGGTGCTGGCGGCCCTGTCTCTTCTTGCAGGCGGTCCCCAGGTCAGACTCCTGTGACTGCAAGTGACAGAAAACCCAGGGCGAACAGCCTCAGGCCAAGGAGGGAAAGCCTGGCCTCTCTCTGCGTGGGCCCAGCCTCTCTTCCCAGCAGCGCCCCTGTGTTTCCCGAGGGTTTCTGGGAGAGTCCTGAGGGTGGTTCTCACTGGCTCAGGCTGGGTCATGTGCCAAGCTTTGAGCAAATTACTGTGGCCAGGGCAAGAGAGCAGGGCTTCCATTAGCCAGGCCTGGCCACATGGCCATTGGCCCTAGGGTGGTATCTGCTGTCTGAAGCTCTGGGAGCAAGGCAGTGAGGCTGGGTCCCCATGGGAAAGCCAGGTGCTGTTGTCAGGAGCAGCTGTGGGAGCCCCACTGCTTCCAGGACCTCTGCCCGTCTCTTCCCTGGCTCCTGCCTCCCGTTTCTCCTGTCCCGTCTGGCCGCCTGTGACAAGCACAGCGCCTCCTTGCCGTGCCCTCCATTAGGTGCGTCCAGGGGCTCGCCTTCACCTCGAGGGTAAGTAAAGCACAGGTGCCTTCTGACCAGTCATCAGCTCCTGCTTATTCTAACCACGTCTCTGCCTTCCCTTCCATCCTGTGGGCCTGGGACAAGAGCTCCGGAAGCTCATGCGTTTCCATGGAGTGTAAGCTCTGCCCATGTTGAACACAGCCCTTGTTGCACGTGTGGCTTGGCTGTAGTTGAACCTAAAAATGATCTGAGGGCCTGAAGGGTGTGATCGGGTGGCTGAGGAGGCTGGGGCTCCTCTGGCCCATGTGGGGTCGCACTGGCTAGAGCAGACAGTAGGGGTCCCTGAGGACCTCTGGGCTTTTGCCTGAAGTGCTGGGGGCCCATTTGCTTGGCCAACTTCTCACCACCCACCTTCCAGGAAGCCTCGCCGTGCTCTGTTGTGGCAGCTAACACAGCTGTGCTGCTGCGCCCTTTTGCCAAACTATTCGCTCTTTTCTGTGTCCCCCGTCTCGCCTTCCCCTGCCTTGAGCCCTCTTGGCAGTTTGGTGAGGCCCGTGGATGCTCCGTCAAAACAATGTTTTGCATGCATAGTATAGTATATAATACAAAGGAAATGGATTCTATTGAAATAAGGCTATCAACATTTAAAAAATTTATAATACATCTATACATGTGCTTTTTAATTTTTTAGCCTCTTCATACTTTAAAAATTTTTTGTAGTTTTATTGAGATATAATTTACTTTCTATATAGTTTACCCATTTATAGTGTAAAATTCAATGGCTTTATTATATGTTCAGAGTGATGCAACCATCACCACAATTTTAGACCATGTTTACCCCCAAAAGAAACCCCATACCCTTTATAACCCCCAGCTACCCCATACCCACCAGCCCTAGGCAACTGCTAGCCTCCCTTCTGTCCCTGTGGATTTGCCATTCTGGACGTTGCGAATAAATGGCATCACACGGTATTTGGTTGCCCTTTTGTGCCTGGCGTCTTTCACTTAGTGTGAAGTTCTCGAGGTTTATCACTGTTGTAGCGTGTATTAGGACTTCATCACTTCTTATGGACAGATGCTCTTCCATTGTACGGATGTGCCACAGTTTTTTCATCTGTTCATCACTTGATGGATTGGGTTGTCTCCACCTGTTAGCTCTTGAGAATAATGCTGCTGTGAACATTCATGTACAAGTTTCTCATGTGCTTTTTAATCAATGCATTAAATAAGACCTAGGAGTGCACAACCTCTCTAATTTAAGTTGTGCCAAGTGTAAACACCGTCTGGTCTCCTCTGTGGCAGTGGTGATGATAGATGCAAATGCCTGTGAATTCTGTGGTGATGGGCACAGGTGCTGCTAATTCTGCTGGGGCGTGCTGCCCCTACCCAGAGTTGAAGGAATTGCCAGCTTCCACTTAGCAGTTAGTGAAGATGAACTTGAAGTGTTAGCTTCCCCCAGTTTGTAGCCCTCAGGTTAAGAACCCTCCAGGGAGCAATCTGAGGGCCATGACAGACTGCTGGTCCCAAGGGTAGCTCTGCTACCCTTTCCTCCCCCAAGCATTGTCTGTGCCCTTACCTTGGGAGTCCTGCAGCCCAAGGGTGGGGGGGGTGGCCCAGACCCTCCTGGACGGCCACCCTGTGGTCCCCATTGTCTTCCTTTCTGCCAGGCCGTTTCCCTTCACAGTTACTTAGCAGGGAATGCAGCCAAGGGCCTGTCAGCAGGGGGACTGTGGATAGATTTTACTTCCGACACATAGACCTTGGTCCCTGCCCCCGGATGGGTCAGTGTTTGCCTCTGGAGGGCACCAGGCCTGTGTCACTTGCTGTGCAGCCCCTGCCAGCTGTGGGGCTGGTGGGGGCTCCTGGGTTTTGTGGAGGCCGCGGGTCTTGGCTTGGTCCTGGGGCTCTCGGGTTCTGCCTCCTGCCTATTCCTGTCTGTAGCAGAATCTGGCCCTCCTGGCCCATGCCGGGCACAGCACTGCCTCTGAGCTGTGCTTAGGAGGAGAGTGTCCACAGCTAGCAGACACCTTGCCAGGCACTGCTCCATAGGGCCACCTGAAGTGGGAGATCAGGCTCCAGCTGCGTGTGTGAGAGAGCCTTGGTGCTCCCAGTTACCCTGGAAGGAGCCGCCGCCTGGAGAGGCCTCTTTCTCTCTCACTCTCCTCACCACACTTGGGTTGCTGCCTCACCTGGCCTGGGCCCCACCTGCCCATGGAGCTGCCAAGGCCCTTGTCTGTGCCCTCTCAGAGGGGCCTCCTGTCCTGCTTCTCGTATTTCTGAGGCAGTCAGAGGCTTCTCTCACGATGTGGCTGGCGCAGCCATTCTAGGATTGGCTTCCAGCCTCCTTGGGCCTCCTGGGTGTCTTATGTAGCAAAATAGCTCTATTTCAGGGCATGTGGGAGCACCTGGCGTTGCTTCAGGGTTTGCACTCAATCGAGGGGGTGGGTCACAGCCTTTAGTGTGGACCTGGGCTGGGGAGGGAGAACTGGACTGTGCACTTGCTCCTGTGTGAAATTGGGCAGGTCACTTTACTTCTCTGAGCCTCCTGTGTCTCTGCCATGCGCTTGCCAGGTGAGGACGTATGGGCTGGTGGCACATACACAGGTCTTGTCCCTCGCCTATGCTGGGTCCCATCAGATTTGGCGATTGCCGGTGCCAGCAGTCCTGGGATGGCTTACAGTGGCTTGCAAGAACTTTTTGTTGGCTTGCAAGAACTTTTTGTTCTTTCTTTTTTTTTTTTTTTTTTTTTTGAGACAGAGTCTCGCTCTGTTGCCCGGGCGAGAGTGCCATGGCGTTAGCCTAGCTCACAGTAACCTCAAACTCCTGGGCTCAAGCAATCCTACTGCCTCAGCCTCCTGAGTAGCTGGGACTACAGGCATGCACCACCATGCCCGGCTAATTTTTTCTATATATATATTTTAGTTGGCCAATTAATTTCTTTCAATTTATAGTAGAGATGGGGTCCCACTCTTGCTCAGGCTGGTTTCGAACTCCTGACCTTGAGTGATCCGCCCACCTCGGCCTCCCAGAGTGCTAGGATTACAGGCGTGAGCCACTGCTCCTGGCCTTGTTCTGTCTTTCTTAAATTAAAAAGTGTTTTAAATGCCTTCATATAAAGCAGAATGCATAAATAAACCAAAGGAAGAAAACGAAAATCCCTGTAATACCACTACTATTCAACATTTTTGTGTGTGTCTCCCACATCTGTGCACATGTGTACAAACACTTATAAAACAAGGGGCATGTTGTACATTCCCTTTGTGACCTGCTTTTGTTCATGCCATGTACCGTGGACGTATTTCTGGAGCATCCCGTGTTCTGCCATAACATCTTTGACCAAAGGCAGCATAATCTACTTGGGAAATGTGGAGAGGCCAGGATCTCCAGCACCGGGGGCCTGGGAGGTGAGAGAGAGGCTGAGGAAGAGCACCCCCAGGCTCTGACTTGGGCAGATGAGGGGGAGGGAGGGGGCTGCAGGCTAGGGAGAAGGGGTAGTTTGGGGAGAGCAGGAGTGAGGTTTGGGTGGAGTTTGAGTTGGGAACACTCTGTAGGGAAGGCTGTGCATTCCATTGCCTGGGAAGGGTGGGCGCCAAAGGGAGAGGGAGGCAGAGCAGGAGGACAGCACTCCTTGGTCCTCCACCATGTGTAGGCAAATGGAGGAGGCCATGGGGTCTTAGGAGAGGGGCTGCCTGTGTGTACAGGATGAGAGTGATCCCAGAGGAGGGATCACAAAGTGGGATGGCAGGGACCCAACAGCCGGAGGGGGTTTTGTAGGCATCCAGGTCAGGGGTGGGGAGTTGCTAGGGCAGTGAGTGAGGGTCCAGAGGAGGAGAAGTTGGAGTGCCAAGGACACAAATGCTGTAGTGAGGGAGAGGTCAGGCTGAAGGGGATTTGCAGTCTTGGAAGATTTCAGTGTGTGCATGCAGTGTTTATGTGTGTGCTTGTGTATACATGTGTTTGACTCTGCCTCTTTGCATAGAGGGTTTTAGGTGGCTTGAGTTTGCTTACAGACCAAGGACAATGACCCGGGAGAGAGGGAGAGTTTGAAGCTGTGGAAGAGAATGCGTTTATTGGTCAGGGGTTAGTCCTTGAGTGTCAGAAATCTAAGTGAAACTGGCTGAAGCAAAAAATAATTCATTGGTTAATAAATCTGCAAAAAGAAAAATATAAAGGGTTACTAGCTTCAGGTATGGCTGGATCCAGGTGCCCAAATAAACTTTCAGTTGCTTTTTCTTTCACTTTCTCCCGCTCTTGGCCTACTCTCTGCTGTGTTGATTTTACTCTCAGGCATGTTCTTCACATGAGGAAGAAAAATGACTGCAGGCAGCTGCCACCTTACATCCTCACAGATTGTCTTTTCCCACAGTTCCAGCAGTAGTTCCTAGATTTTTTTTTTTTTTTTT
>CAUYRT010077013.1:0-30106 GCA_963574885.1 Lepilemur ruficaudatus
GTTGGCCAATTAATTTCTTTCTATTTATAGTAGAGACAGGGTCTCGCTCTTGCTCAGGCTGGTTTTGAACTCCTGACCTTGAGTGATCCGCCCGCCTCGGCCTCCCAGAGTGCTAGGATTACAGGCGTGAGCCACCGCGCCTGGCCAGCATCTGCCATTTTCTTTATAAAAATGTAATTCTTGCTCACTAATTTTAGGGGCATGTATCTTAATTTGAATTGCAATACCAAATTCTTTTATATACTTACATGTAAGTAATCATTTTATTTGTGCTTTGTATTTTTGAGTTACAATTCTTTGCAGCAGATAATTTTACCATGATCTAGGTATCTAAGAGCAGAAAAGTTCACTTATGGGATGTGGGATTTTTGTTTGTTTGTTTTTGAGACAGAGTCTCACTGTGTTGCCTGGGCTAGAGTGCTTTGGCTGTCAGCCTAGCTCACGGCAACCTCAAACTCCTGGGCTCAAGTGATCCTCCTGCCTCAGCCTCCCAAGTAGCTGGGACTACAGGCATGTGCCACTATGCCCGGCTAATTTTTCCTATATATTTTTAGTTGGCCAGTTAATTTCTTTGTATTTTTGGTAGAAACGGGGTCTTGCTCTTGCTCAGGCTGGTCTCTAACTCCTGACGTTGAGTGATCCTCCCGCCTCAGCACTTCCAGAGTGCTAGGATTACAGGCGTAAGCCACCACGCCTGGCCACTTAAGGGATGTTAAAAGCAGAATCTGTATGCTCTATCACTGTAGGTTAATGTATAAGAAGTGAAATGCTTCTGCATTTTAGCTGGAGCAGTTTAAAAGTACTCATTTTCCCCACTTATTCCGTAGAGCATCATAAGAGTTGTATTCCATGACAGACGGCTACAATATACAGAGCATCAACAACTTGAAGGTTGGAAGTGGAATCGCCCAGGAGACAGACTTCTTGATTTAGGTACAGGCAGTGGTCAAAAGACCATGGTGTTGTGGGTGTTGTTTAGCTATGCCCATTAATGAACTGACAGCACATTTAATTAATTTTGTGGAGAAAGTTTTGGTGTTAGTGGATCCAGTGTGCCTTGAGCATTGTTTTACAGTTAAAAAGTGAAGTAGTATTTTGGTGCTAAACTAACCTGAACCAGGAATTCTGTGATTTTGAAATCATTTAATTCTCAATTGGCACCGTCCATCATATTCTTGATAAAATGAAATACAAACTGTGGTAAGAAAAACTATGAATTTTGATGTTGAAGAAGTTGACTGTGGAGAACATTGAAGGAAATAGTTTATTGTGGTTGTAATTATTTTATTAGAACATAATATATTAAATTCTTTATTTAAAGCGGCTAAGTTTTTTATGTAACTTCTTTTTAAAATCTAGATATTCCAATGTCTGTGGGAATAATTGACACAAGGACAAATCCAAGTCAGTTAAATGCGGTCGAGTTTCTGTGGGACCCTGCAAAACGCACATCTGCTTTCATTCAGGTTTGGCTTTTTACATTATTAGAAGCATACTAACCTAGTCATTTAGAAGACCATGGTTCTACTGAATTCTTGACACATGATATCATTTCCTTTAAACTGTCTTGTAATGTCTTTTTTTTTTTTTTAATATACACAGTTAAATTTGGTTTCATTTACTAAGTCCATCCTATTACAGACTAACATGTGAAGACATCTGTGATATGTAAAGCATTATTTAAGTGTTATTTTCACCACTGGTAATCACAATCATCAAAATGTCTATTTTTTTGTGAGCTGTATTTCTCCTGAACAAAAGCTACCATTTAAAAGGATAGGATTGAAGAAAGTTTGAGGTTTTAAAATTCTTTCTAGCATTATGTAAAAAAACATTCTAATGCTGAATATTTCAAGCCCTCACAAAGAGAATAATAATAATGAATTTCCATGTACCCATCACCTGGCTTCAGCAGTTATTAGTAGTTTCCCCCGTTTTTCTTTATTGTTGGAATACTTTAAAGCAAGTCCCAGATATGTCATTTCATCCAGAAATACTTACCATGTGCCTCTTAAGAGATGAATTTTAAAAAACACTATAATAATCATTATTATTTAAAAGAAGACAGTAATTCTAATATCCAGTATGTCCAAATTTGTAAGTGGTGGAATTTAAACTACGGAGTAGGTAATATATGGAAAAGGAAAACCACTTAATTGCTAACCAGCCTAAGTAGGCTATTGTTTATGTAAACTGGAAATAATCATTAGTATTTTGCATTTTTGTCATCTACCAGATATTATTCCCCATCAGTTAATAATCACTTGGGACATGGTTCATATTAGTTGAATTTTCTCTCATACTGTGTGTGTTTGTGTGATATAGTAACTAGTTATATAGTAAATAAAAGTAATATAAGACCTGGCCTTCATCTTAGGTTGTGTCGTCATATTGCAGAGATCAATTTTAACATAGTCATTAGAAGAGGGGATGTGTAGCGGTCAGAAATGAGCAAGGTCTTGCTGTTAATTCTGTGTGGTACCCTGAGGCTTTTATTTGTGGTGGTATTAGTGGTGCAAGATGTGTATTGTCCTCAGGATCCTTAATGGATTTTGAAGGGTTGACCAAAGAGTTTATTTAGATGCATACAGGTAGGACGAATAGTGGGCATTCCATACTGTGGGAAGCTCCTCACTCAAAGTAACACAAATTGGTGTGTGTAGGAATAGCAGTAAGATCACTGGCTGGCTGGAGCAAGGGTAATGGCAGGAAAGTACAAACAACAGAAGCTCTAAATGATGAGGTGAAGATTGCTGTGTGGATTGAGCAGGGCTTTAGGACCTTGGGTCTGAGAGCAGCATATAGTCAGGGTGGAGGTAGGTGACTTACGTGGAAAGCTGTTGTACTGTCGTACCCCTTATCAAAGCAAATCTTACATTAGAGGAGAGGCATTGTAATGGGCAAGAGGTCATTCTTAGAAAGTCCAGAAGGGCTCAGTTGGATTTGTGAAAGTGAAGCCAAGCATTAAAAAAAATTCTTGAGAGAGAATTTGGCTAATATGTGCGAGTTTATTTTAAAGGATCTTGAATTTCATGGTGGTGGCAGGATGTACAAGAAAGAACAAAATAGAAAGATAATCAATGGAAGGCACTTTGAATCCATTTCAGCTTGAATTGTTTTATAGGTACACTGCATCAGCACAGAATTTACTCCACGGAAGCACGGAGGTGAAAAGGGAGTGCCTTTTAGGATCCAGGTTGACACCTTTAAGCAGAATGAAAATGGGGAATACACCGATCATCTACACTCAGCTAGCTGCCAAATCAAAGTTTTTAAGGTAAGAGATGGAAACCAGGCTTTCAGTATTTGGCTCTCAGTTTTCCTTGTAAAGTTGTTTGTCTTCATCATGATGGATGAAATAATATACTTTGTTTTTAAGCCTAAAGGTGCAGATAGGAAACAAAAAACTGACCGAGAGAAAATGGAGAAGAGAACAGCTCATGAAAAAGAAAAGTATCAGCCGTCATATGATACCACAATCCTCACAGAGGTAATGTAGAGCAGCATTTGGTTTTGGAAGAAAAGCAGAGGTTTGCATTATCTCTAAGATGAGTTTTGCTGCAAAGGGGTTGGGGAAGATTGGGTGGTAGGTTGATGTGACATTTGTGAAATTTGTGGGGAAAATATTTTATTTAAGTTTTGGGATTTGATAGATTAGTTTCCTGGGTGGGATCTTGAATGAAGATGCTGAAATCCCAATGAAGTCTCAGAAACAGATCTTAAAAATCTTGAAGTTGGCAAGAGATTAAGTTGGGGCCTAGACTGTCCAATTTTTCTCACTGCTGGGGTTTTGCATTTTCTTTAACTTTGAATCTTGTTAGTCATACATTTGTTTAATTGGACGGCAGAGACATGAAACAAGTATTAGATCTTTCTTTGTATAATGAAAAGACATTGATCCCAATCTTTGGTGTTTGTCCAGATGAGGCTTGAGCCTATAATTGAAGATGCAGTTGAACATGAGCAGAAAAAGTCCAGCAAGCGGACTTTGCCAGCAGACTACGGTGATTCTCTGGCAAAGCGAGGCAGTGTAAGGGACTTCTGCTTCTCTTTTCATTGTGCAAGAAACCTTGTGCAGTGTTAGATATAGGACCAATGTCCACTGCAAAGTAAAGCCAAAATTGTTTTTGATGTCCATGTCTTGATTTAATTTGCTTTTGTTTAGACTTCCTGCTTTCTGTTTGTTCCTCACTGAGGAAAATTTCCTAAATCTAACACTTTAAAACAAAGCAAAAACAATGTTGACCATATTGGGTGGTTTTGGAGGGAGAAAAAGACACTCAGAGATATGTATTCCCTCCCTGTCTCCTTCCTTCCTCCTTCTCTCCCTCTCTCTCCTTTACACATACACCTCCTTCAAGAGTACTGAAATTAAATTGAAAATACTTTCTTTAGTGAAATACTTATCATTTTTTGTGTAACTAAAAAAGGTTTTGCTTTCTCATGTGTATACTTGATAAGAAAATTTTTTTGGACACTTAGAGAAATGATGGCAGCAAGCTTGACATTAACAAGTGCAATTCTTTATGTCACATTTCCCTGCATGTAGTATAAGAATGTGTGTCTGTCTGTGCTTTTAAAAGCCTGTTTGGCAGCACTGGTAGAAAAAAATCTTTGACTGCATTAGTGTTTCTTCCTGGCACCTGCATTGTGACTTAATGCTTCAGGCCAAAGTAGAGCATCTGGCTACACTTAGACCTGTTTCCCCCAACATGCAGTCAGGGGACTTTTGAATATGAGCTTTGTCAGGTTGAGTATAGCAAATCTTTACTTTATGACATGACTCTTCATCTAACAGCCCACAAAAGATTATCCTATTACACCAACTTAGATCAGCTATATACCTGCAGTAAATATAAACATAGAGCATTAAAGAATTTTTAAAATAATTGTCCTGTATCAGTGGCTACTCTATGCATTGTTGCAGTGTTTGCACTATTAAGGTGCCAAAACCAGATTTTTCATTCTTATATATACATCCGTGATTAACTGTAGGCTTTGTTGAACATCACTGTCACAAGCACTATCATAGGAAGCTCACTTCTAAATTAAAGCATTGAGTTAAAATGTTTTAAATGCTTCTCTATGAAATGAAAGTGAAAATGTACTCATCCTAATGCCATAGAGAGCACACACGTTGTATTTTCTTTAACTGGGCTTTTTTGATTCAAATCAAAGGTTGTTGAAACAACTATATACTCCTTCCCCAGAACACCTGCCCCTCCAATTTTGTTTTTATCCTCTTTTCCTAAGGAACCACAAATGGTTCTTAGTAAATTTCTTTAGTGGGGATCCTGGTAACTCAAATCATGTTTCCCCTCCTGTTATAAACCATCTAACTAATTTAAAGAAATGGGTTCTGATAATTCATAAATAAAAAAATCTATTATAGCCCAGAGGTAATCTGAAGATGGGAAAGTTGTTGGTAAATTCTTAATGATTCTTAACTCAAGTCTAAAGTATGCAAAACGTCAGCAGTTCACTGGCCTGGGATTTCACATCTTCCTAGTATGTTGCTTGCCACCCTGGCTGCATTTGGTTTAGTTAAGATGCATCTCGGGGTAGTTAGACCTCATCTTGGAAACCTGCTTTTAAAAACCAGGGTGTAAAGATTAATCCCTTAAAAAAGAAAGTCTGCAAGCATTTCACATATTTATTTAAATACCTATAAAGGAAGGCCAACAGTTCTTACAGTTTTCGTCTAGCCATAATCAGCTTTCAGTAATAAAGGATATCCAGACTTCTTGTTAAAGTCTAAAAGGTGCTGTATGAAATGGTACCATACTGAACAGTCACTACTGCTGATTCCCAGGAGATGCTACACAACACCCCTTAGTGTGTCTATTGGTCTTTGCCTCCGAGCTATTATTTGATTGGCTCAAATCAGGGCCACCAATTTCTATAGCCTAAAATGGGTCATCAGTCTTTAATCTACCTGGAGAAGGGACTATGTTCACAATGTACTGAAACCATAACTGTACAAGTCTAGGCCAGGTGTTGCTAGAGCCTTTGTGAATTAGAGATTGTTTTCAGGAGCAGACACTGCACTATTGCTTACTTTTAACAGCACTACTTTTCTACTGTTATAAAAGAATCTAAATGTGTAAAAATGAAATGGGTATGTTTGTGGAGTTTCAGTAAATTTGGTGTCTCTACCTTACTGTGCCATACTAACTTGAAGCTTTTTGATGGCTTCATTTCTTTAAACAGCTGGTAAAGCAAATTTGGGGAGACTTGATTTTTTTAATATGAAAAGGTTGACATTATTTAGGTGTGCATGCTATGCTTTATTATAATACTTTATATCTGGGGAAGATGTAGCAGGAAAATCTTTCAGGTAGTGGAGGTAGCTGTGTGTGACACCCATAAGTGATTATATTGCCTGTCAGCTCACAGAGTCTTGGGTTCCTTGAAATGCATGAACTGAGGAGGTGATGCTTTGTAAAATGGAAAGAGAAACAAAGGCCCCAGTTTTAGGAGAACAGGCATTGTATAAAATGTCATTTATAGTGAAATCAATATGCCATGCAGTTAGTTTATTAGCAAAGCTGTCTGGCCAGATTAGATTTCTTTTTTGAAAGTCGACTGGTCATAGTTGAAACAGTAAGTCTGCAGTCATTTTTCTCATTTTTGAGGGGATATATAACTGGTAGTTGTAAAGAATGTTATGATTCTGAGGTTTCTGTTTTATTTCCCTCGAATTCATTGCTTTTGATGGGTCTCAGACATGGGTTTTAAGCCTCTGTAATGATTAGTGAGACTTGTTTCTGCCCTCAGTGTGCTTCACAGTTTCTTAGCTCCTTCACATTTGACATTCCCCTACTCAGGAATTTTGAAAAAGTATATACTTCCTAGCACACTTTCAGATTGACATCTGAAAGTTTTCATCGTAAATTTAAATAGGAGACAATTTTCTAGCATTGTGAATATTTGTATTTACAATTTAAGATAAAACTATTACATTACTCTTGAAGTGCATCCTGTGGAATCTAAGTAGCCTAGCAATTTGACAGCTATCATTGTTCATTTAAAAAGTTCATGATAGGCCTGGTTTGGTGGCTCGTGCCTGTCATCTCGCACTCTGGGAGGCCGAAACGGGAGGATTTGGAGGATTGCTTGTATTGCTTGAGCTGGGGAGTTGCAAGACCAGTGTCTCTAAAAAAAAAATAGAAAAATTAGTGGGTATCGTGGTATGTGCCAGTAGTCCCAGCTACTTGGGAGGCTGAGGCAAGAGGGTAGCTTGAGCTTAGGAGTTTGAGGTTGCAGTGAGCTGTGATGACACCACTGCACTCTACCTAGGGCAACAGAGTGAGACTCTGTCTCAAAAAAAAAAAGTTTATGATCGAGCTCTTTAGTTAAATCCAAAATGTTACTCTGCTTTTCCTTCTTGGTCATCATGTTTTTATTACACTTCCCTTAAATTTTATCCTAAACCAACATACTTTTATGCCTGAAAATCTTTAATGATCACCCTACTTCTTTATAACATACTTATATAAATTGAAATTTAATTTTTAAATTTCCTGTGACCATAGGCTCTTAACTCAGTTAAGAAATTTCAAGATTATTAGCTTTGATAAATTACCAATTTATCAAAATAACCATATAAATTTTAATGAATAAATTATTAAAAATAAAAGTGTTATTGGAAATGCATCTTGAATGATGAGACAGGATAGAATATAATTTTTAGTTTTTTAAAATAGATATCAGAAACTGTTTAAATTTTTCTTTCTGCAGTGTCATTCAGGTCTTCAAACACCTTGTAAGTTGTCTGTCAAAAATCTAGTGATCTTTTGTATGATTTAGGTTATTTAAGTTAACATGAGTCAACATAGGTCTTCCTGAATTATTTTGAAAGCAAAGAATTGAAAATCACTTAACAGACAAAAAAACTTTTTTAGTCATTGGAATCATGTTCTTTCTTAATATGTAACCTAGTATCTTTTGTTTGGTTTTGGGGTTAGATGTGATGCTGTTCTTGTGTAAAATGGTAGAAGGATGACTGTGAAAGGAGACCTCTGAAAGTGCATTCTTAGGCAGATTGGTTCTAGAAAGAGTATGTGTGGCATGAAGTGGATTCCCTCTGTACCTCAGGTTTGAAGACTTCTATTTGAGATGACTCTGGCCTGCTCAGTGTGCTTTTGACATTGGCTTTTTCACCTTTCCTGATTGTAATAGTCAATATCTCGTTGTATCTTTGCTCTATCTCTGGACAGAAATTTGCCTAGGGCTGAAAGATAAAGTTCACCATCACCCTTCCAGAAAGTATAAATAAATAAACATAGATAGATAGAGGTAGTACTGTTCACAGTTGGTGTATTTTGATGCTGGGCTTGTCTAGTCTTACTTGGAGATTGTTAATCTTAAGAGATATCAAGGAAGTAGTGGGTATTGGTGAAGCTGCTCCTTAGGGAAGAAGGCAAAAGGAGCACTAGGTAGGACGGAGCCACCCGTCCAAGTCACCAAATGATATCAGATGTTGCTATGAATCCTTTCTTGTCTCTGCTATTCTGAAACCTTGATAAGTGCCTGTTGGGGAAGTGATAAAGAGGCTATTGGTAAGGAGGGAGGTGAAAGTTCTTGAAAGCAGATTATACTTAAGTATATATTTTAAATGCCTTTGTAAGTTTTTGCTGCTGTCATCACTTCAGGTTTTTTCTAAGATTAATCAATGTCTAGACACACATGGCAGGTAAAATTTTTCTTGCCACACAGAAGTAAATTTGACATATGTCTGTGAGGTTGCTTGATACAAGTGTCAGGTGTCTTGCATTTGGCCAGACTAGAGTGAATTAGAAAAATAT
Source organism: Lepilemur ruficaudatus (assembly GCA_963574885.1). NCBI lineage: Eukaryota > Metazoa > Chordata > Mammalia > Primates > Lepilemuridae > Lepilemur > Lepilemur ruficaudatus. The sequence goes on from CAUYRT010077013.1 coordinate 8,808, forward strand.
TTCTTCCACATATTTAAAAGCATATCATTAATTTATTTCTGTTTCTGTCCTTAGTGTTCTCCGTGGCCCGATGCCCCCACAGCCTATGTGAATAACAGCCCTTCCCCAGCGCCTGCTTTCACCTCCCCACAGCAGAGCACCTGCAGTGTCCCAGACAGGTATCTGGTTTGAGTGATTGTGTGCCGCAGGCTAACTGATGCTCATGCACCTTCATGTCCCTTCCTCTCTGTGTCTTTTTGGTACTGTATCCGAAGTATGTAGTAATGGGAAGGAGCCTGTACCTCAGGGACAGAAGACAAGCATTGTCTTTTCTTTACCTACCAGCCTTTTTGCTCCGGCCCCTTGTGCCTTGCCCATTCACCACTCTGGTAATTGTGGAAAAGGGGGCATTTTCGAGATACAGCCAAGATATGTTCTTTGCGAGATTAAAGGCAACATTAACGGGGTTCATTGGTAAAGAGAGAATGACACAGTAAGTTGTTAAGGTGAAACTCAGGCTTGAATGTTAGGAGTATGTTTATATTACAAAGTACGTTTCTTTTCAATGCCCACCATAGGTTATTTTATGCCCTATTTCTTTTCCCTCCCAAAAGATGTACTGTATTTTTAAAAAACTGAGTCTTTAAAATTAAAGGAAGTTCTTTCAATATCTGAAGACTTACTATGGTTTTAGAAATGGGAATGGTGGACTCTGTTTATGTGGCCTACACTGCAACTGAGAATCTAGCGAGCTCGGGGCGGGCACAGGAGACTGCATCTGGAGCATCCTTAAGAGGCAGTGGTGCCCCACAGGGGTTTCCATTCCTGAGGGTTTGCTGAAGAACTAATGCAGAGTAGTTCAGATCAGAAGTTCCCTGTTTTTAGGAAGATTTTTGTTGGAGAGGAAAATTATGAAAGCTAAGATCACGAAGGTTCTTTTTTTTATACTCTGGTCATACTGACAGGGTCTGATGAGGGGTGGGAAAAAAACAAAACCAAAAATGTGCTTTTCCCCTGAGGAGATGGATAAACTGACAAGATAGCTTGTTTTGATGTAGGTTATTGTGCTTTAAGAGTAAAAATATACTCTTAGCCTCAGAAACCGTCTAAGAGTAGGGGAGAGACCAGGGACCAGCATGTTTCCATGTAAGAGGGCTTAGAGTAGTTTCCTAGTCAGTCCAGTCTGAATAATCATAGAAAATGATTAGGGCTTTAAAGATAAGCTGTGAATTCATGTACTTACTAGTTGACTGAGAGCTCAGTGTTCTTGGCACTGTTCTAGGTGTTGTGATACATGAGTGACCAAAGAGACAAATCCCTGTATTAATGGGGTATCATTTTATATTTTTACTGAGGATCGTTATATCATTTCTCATGATTTCCTTAGGTTTGTTTTTTTGTTTTTTTTTTCATTTATTTTCAGCTGTTGATTTGCTTTCTCACATTTTTTTCCTTACTAAAATGAATGAGTATTCTTCATTCTGGGGCACCCCTGGAGATAATTGGAGGATCCCTTTTGTTTAACAAAACTTGAATTTCTTATTAGAACAGATAAAGAAGGCAGCACAAATTAAGACAGTCTTCTATGTCTTAATCTTATCATATTCTCAACCTAAACTGGTTGTGCCTGCATTTTTTTTTTTTAAGACAGAATCTCATTCGGTCACCCTGGAGAGTGCAGTAGTGTCATCGTAGCTCACTGTAACCTGAAACTCCTGGACTCGAGCAATCCTCTTGCCTCAGCCTCCCAGGTAGCTGGGAGTACAGGCGTGTACCACCACACCCAGCTAATTTTTTTCTATTTTTAGTAGAGATGGGGTCTCAGTCTTGCTAAAGCTAGTCTTGAACTCCTGAACTCAAGCAATCCTCCTGCTTCAGCCTCCCAGAGTGCCAGGATTACAGGTGTGAGCCACCATGCCTGGCCTGTGCCTGCATTATTATTGCAAACTTATATAGGTCCCTCCCACAGTATTGCCTTATTTTAAATTTGCCTGGTTTAACAGCTTGCAATGTTTTGATCTAAAAAATATATATATTTACTATATATATAGTAAAAAAATATATATATATGTATATATAGTAAAAGCTAAAAATATGTAGTAAAAACCATCCTTTCCTTCTTCCTTCTTTCTCCCCAGCAATTCTTCTTCACCAAATCATCAGGGAGATGGAGTTTCACAGACCTCTGGTGAAGTAAGTATGTTTTCCTTGAAACTATCGATGCTTTCAGAGTCCTACATTTTTAAGTTTCTGACAAGGTCTTAAGTTACTGTTTGGGTTGCCAAGTAGTTAGACTTAGGCTCTTCCTGGGTTTTTTTTTGCTTCAAACTCTGAGGCTTTCTGTGTTTTGTTTAAATGTTCTTCATAATGTGCCAACGTTGGGTTATTTTTATAAGTTCTAATGGCTTCTTCTATGTTTATTTTCTTTACTAGCAAATCCAGCCTTCAGCCACGATCCAGGAAACACAGCAGTGGTTGCTCAAAAACAGATTCTCTTCCTATACAAGACTGTTTTCTAATTTTTCAGGTATGTGTATATGTGCGTGCATTTGCAAGAGTATTTTGTTTATTGTTTGCTTCTGCGATTTTATTATCCTTTTAATTTTGAAATAATTACAGAGACTATGAAATTGCCAAAAAAAAAAAAAAAAGTACAGGGAAGTTCTCTGTATCAGTCACCCATTTTCCCCTAATAGTAATACCTTGCATACCTGTTACACACTATAATAGCTAGGAAATTCACAATGGTACAATCTACAATTTTATCAGACTTATGTGCACTCATTTGTGTATATATATAGTTCTATGCAACAGTTTTTTCATTTTAACTTTATTTTGAAATGATTTTTGTTTTACAGTAAGTTACAAAGATAGTATAGAGATGTTTCAGTGTTTCTTCACTCAGTTTCTCACATAATTATAGTATAATATCAAAGCCAGGAAATTGACATTGATCTAATGTATGTATGTAGTTCTATGTTATTTTATCACATGTATAGAGTAGTGTAACCACCACTGGAGTTAAGATACAGAATTATGCCATCATCTTAAGGATCTCCCTCCTCTCTTTTTAGAGTCACACCTGCACCTTTCGAAACCCTTACCATCTTAATCCCTGGCAACCACTAAACTATATTCTATCTCTATGATTTTGTCACTTCAAGACTATCATATAGATGGAATCATACAATATATAACCTTTTGAGATTGGCGCTTTTTCACTCAACATGATGACTACTTAATTTGTCAAGTGTATTGGTAATTTAATCCTTTTTATTGTTGAATAGTATTTTGTGGTATTAATGTACTTGGGTGTGTTTTTTATATACTTAAGTTTTTATTCTTGCATAGTGAGCTAAGGGAGTGTTTAGATGGAATTTTAAAAAGGTACCAAACAATGCTTCTCCAGGTGGGACTATAGGAAACCTGTTTAGTGGGATAGTAATAGATATGCCAGGTGGGGCAGGGGCAGCATTTCTCAAACATACTTGGCCCTGGAACCCTTTCCCCACAGAACGTCTGCTAACCTTTCCTGGCCAAACATTGAGAGAAGTGTCGGGTCACAGTAAAGTGGCACTTAGCTTTCCTACGCCTGCAGTGGTATGGGGCCATTAAAACGTAGCTTGATCCCTTTAAGAATGTGTGTGTGCACATGCTCAGCCTAAAGGAAAGCTTCATTTCACAAAGAATATGGTTTCCTATTATGCCATTTATTGTAATGTTTGTACAATGTCTATTCCACATGTAGCTCTTTGTCTTTAAAATTAACACGCCAGATGGAAGTCATTTTCTAGCTGGTATCCACATTTTTATATGATTAAGTAAAGCCTTTTATGTGTGAAAAACTGGAAACTATAAAATTTCAGAGTGGGGAGGTATCTTGCACCCTTGTAAAGAAAGCAGATGAAAAGCAGAACACATAGTAAAAGCTCCGCAGTTGGAACAGAGGGGGACCCCAGGTTACACTTGTTATATTAGGCAGTTACATATTTCTGTATAGAGAGTTCTAAGCTCTTTTCACTGCTCGTCGCTTGGCTTGATGTCCTGCCCTTTCCTTATCCTGGGGTGCTTCCTCTAAGAAGGTGAATGGGGAGCTGCCCATGGCATATGCCCTTTGGCATATCACCTGAGTCATAGCACTGATAGTAGAATGGTGAGAGTGAGGCTTATTGCTCTGAGCATGTTGGGCATTCACATTTCAGGAAGCGTTGTACATGCAGTTATCTGTCCAGTTCTCTGTATGAGTTAAGGGTATGCACACATAGACACACACACATATCTCTGGTCACAACTGTGAGGTACATATAGTAGGCAGTAGAGAGACAAGAGAGAGCTGATTACCTAACTCCATAAAATAACTCCATCAATGCTCATGTCTCCTGGGAAATGTGCTTCCCTGGTCTTTATTTCTTTTACAAACAGAAATTTATTAGGCTCTCACATTCAAGCCCTTAAAAACAGAAAGATAACTCCATTATCTTCTTACATATATAAATGGATATTTATCATACGGAAGTCATGCCTTCATCCCAAAGGGCATCTTAATTCCCCCAATAAACTATATCCTGACTGCTAGTAAAAGGGTAAAACAGAAGATTATAGACACATTCAGACATAAAAAGTAGAGAGGAGACTATGATAAACTCCTATATAACCAATCCCCCAGCTTCAGAAACCACCAGCCTTTGGTCAGGCTTTCTTCCACCTCTCCTGCCTTTCTGTGGTACTTAAAAGCAAATCCTAGTGACCATGTCTTTTACGCTTGAAATACTGAGTATTCATACCTCATGGTATGAATGTACTTGGGTATGGTTTTTGTTTTTCTTTTTTTTTTTTTTTTGGAGACAGAGTCTTAGTGTGTTGCGTGGGCTGGAGTGCCGTGGTGTCAGCCTGGCTCACAGCAACCTCAAACTCCTGGGCTCAAGCGATCCTTCTGCCTCAGCCTCCCAAGTAGCTGGGACTACAGGCATGCGCCACCAGGCCCGGCTAATTTTTTCTGTATGTATTTAGTTGGCCAATTAATTTGTTTCTATTATTAGTAGAGACGGGGTCTCGCTCTTGCTCAGGCTGGTTTCGAACTCCTGACCTTGAGCAATCCACCCGCCTCGGCCTCCTAGAGTGCTAGGATTACAGGCGTGAGCCACCACGCCCAGCCGGGTATGGTTTTTATATACTTAAGTATAAGTTTTTTTCTTACATAGTGAGCTAAGGAAGTGTTTAGATGGAATTTTAAAAGGTATCAAGCAGTGTATCTCCAGGTGGTGTCATAGGAAACCTGATTAGAGGGACATTTACACTTGTAAATGACATGGTACCTAGCGTTTGCTTGGGGGAAGTCTTAGGGCATAATGTGCGACTCTCTGCCATGCTTTCCTAAAAGAACTGGCTGCTGTGACAGAGTTGTTACATTACAGAATTTCTGACTTTCCGTTGCATGTCTCCATATAAAGAGGCCTAGTCCTAGTTCTGCTCTGAATTCATCGTTAGACGCTGGGCAAGTCCCCAAAATTCTGGACTTCCATTTCATCTTTTGTAAAATAAAAGAGTGACTGGTCTAGGTGATCTCAAGGTTTATTTATCTGGGGTCAGAGTCATGTTTCTCCACATAGCCACAACGCAGCCACTCAGTAAGGTGTAGGGGGTGAAATCTGTATTGGGAACAGACCGTCCTATAGGTCCTGCTCATTGATTTCATTTACCAGCCTCTGGGCTTCTAAGCTCCTTTGTAATACAGGACATGGAAAAGCCAACATTTTCTTTGGGTCAGAGGGACAGCTGTATATGTCTTGTCTTGTGTCGTTCCTGTTTATGTGTATATTCAAGATACCTGTGATTGCTGTGAAGGACATTTAACTGAGTGGAGACAGTCACCTGTAAAGCAACCAGTTCTGTTTGTTCCTTTTCCACTTTTTTGAAAAGAGTCTCTTTGCTGTTCTCCAGGTGCCGACTTACTAAAACTGACAAAGGAGGATTTAGTTCAAATTTGTGGTGCAGCCGATGGAATTCGGCTCTATAATTCACTGAAGTCAAGGTAAAATGCTGTGAACTGTTTTGCTTGAAATAAGAATGTCCCATTCTTCATGTGGGGAATTTGGGCACTGTGTTTCCACGCTAGGTTGGCGTGTGCCTGTGTGTGCCATCGAGCATTGGCAGTATCATGCTCACAAGAAGACTTTTGTGTACACCTTCAGGGCAGGCCCAGATATGATGCAGGCACTGAGGGCAGAGGTAGACTGTAAGACTGGTAGAAATGCACATGGGCAGTACTGATTTCTTGAAGACGACTGGGTTTGTTGCCAAGAAAACAAAACTTCTAATTTAGGTGAGCTATACAGAATCTATGGTTTTCAAGGTGACTATCACTAAAATTATTACAAATGTAAACTAATTGTGAATTAAAATGATAGAACTGTAATGTGCTGGCTTTTAAGATCCATTTCCTATCATTGTTATTTCTGTTCTTGTGGTGTGAGAATTCCATTAAAATTGAATCTTACTGATTGTGAATTGCTGACTTAATCTTGAAACTTAAATTTACCAGCATCTGACAGACCATCTCAATGGTTTAGAGTCTGGATCATCATGTTAGACCACCTGTGATAGTTGGTGTGAGGTGTGTGGTTTTTATATTTTTATTAGTAAATTATTTTGTGTAATGAAATAACATCATAAAGTTCTCCTAAGGGAATAGAACTTAGATTCCTGTAGTTATCATTTGTACATGCGGTAAGGCAAGGCAGCTTTCTCTCCTGGGCTTATCAGTGGCGTCTTCTGATTGCAGGTCGGTTAGGCCCCGTTTAACCATCTACGTCTGCCGGGAACAGCCAAACAACACAGCGCTGCAGGGGCAGCAGCAAGCTGTGGGCAGTGGAGGCGAGAGTGGCAGTGGGACACCCTATGGTGAGTATTGAGGGATCTTAATTCTGTCACTTCCTTGCTGAGATTGTCACACAGAAATAGGCAGGACTTGAGTGGGGCTTGGAGAACTCTTGCCATATTGGGACTCCCGAGACGTGACAGCAGCGAGAGGCAGCAGCTCTAGGGCCAAGTCCATGGGAGAAGAGGAGATGAGCATCCTTCCTCAGTTATTTCAGCCACACTATGGATTTCTTTTATATTTGGCCCTTTTTGCCAGAAATACCTATAAAGTGAGAAACTAGCTTGAACACTTTGAGATGTTGCTGGCATTTTTTATTTTTAATCTGAAATTTACTGAAATGATAAATGTAACACTGATGGCTTAACAAGAAAGCAGGAGGGTTCTGCCCCCACCCCCCCATTCTACTGACTGGGCTGGGGAAACTCTTAAAATATTATATATGTACAAAGATGCGTCTATGTAGCAGCCCTAAGTGCGTGGACTTGTCTCAGACAAGGGTTGGGCCAGCACTGTTTACTTTGTGCATGGTGAGTCTGGTGCTATGTCCTTGTGTCATTGTAAATGCACTCTACATTATTTTCCTTCTTAATATTGGGAGAGCTTTTTATCCTGAGGAGTTTTCTTAATTGTACAGTGTAGTGCTGGATTAGAGACAAAATCCTGCCTCCCCCGCATATGCCCCTTAAAAAAAGGTGAGCATTATACAAAAGCATATATTTTCTCATTTGTAACATGGGTATATAGTAATATTTCCTTCTCCCACATCTGAAACAGAATGAAGGCAACACAGATCTTTTCAGAGGAAGATGTGTTATGGAATTGAAAGGGACAGTTATTTGCCCTAATAATAGGTGAAGCTCTGAAAAATGTTTTGGGGTTTGACTTTAAATGAAAAATTGGAAGGAGAGCATCAATCAATATCATGAGCTTTTCTATTTAGTGTCATCTTGACTTGACGAGCTGTGAATTTTAAGACTAATGATACAAATTCTTAGTCTTAAGGGATAAAAATTTAAAGGAGCACTCCATGTATCATTGAATTCTCATATATATTATTAGTTGTTGTTGTTGTTTTTTGAGACAGAGTCTCACTCTGTTGCCCGGGCTAGAGTGAGTGCCGTGGCGTCAGCTTAGCTCACAGCAACCTCAAACTCCTGGGCTCAAGCAATCCTTCTGCCTTAGCCTCCCCAGTAGCTGGGACTACAGGCATGTGCCACCATGCCTGGCTAATTTTTTCTATATATATTTTAGTTGGCCAATTAATTTCTTTCTATTTTTAGTAGAGATGGGGTCTTGCTCTTGCTCAGGCTGGTTTCAAACTCCTGACCTTGAGCGATCCTCCCGCCTTGGCCTCCCAGAGTGCTAGGATTACAGGCGTGAGCCACCACGCCCAGCCAAATTCTTATATATATTATTTATATGTGGTCAAGATTATGATATTTTGGAAGGCGTATCTTCAAATACAAGTGTTTGTGCATTTATGTGGGGAAATATTGCAGACCTTAATCCTAGATCATAGGTCAGCAAACTTGTTCCATAAAAAGCCAGGGTACTAAATATTTCCAGCACTTCAGACCATAGGGTCTTTTGCACATTCCACTCTGCCATTGTAGTGCAAAAGTAGCCATAGCCAAATGTAAATATGATAAGGGATGGCCACCTTCTAGTAAAACTTCATTAAAAAGAATACATGAAGGGCAGGAATTGACCCATACAAGCTGTGGTTTGGTGACCCCTGCTCTAGATCTTTTCTACAGTCTTACCCTAATTTTAGTTCCAATTTCTAAGTTTTTCATAGTATAAAATTGGCTAAGATTTCTATACTCATAAACCCACACACAATGAGAAAAAGTCCCTTGTTTGAGGAAGCAAAGTTCTCAGCAGTGATACTACTGTGATCCTGGATTGAATCAGTATTGAGCAGGATTTGCCTGAGAGTAAGACTCACTACAGATGTGTGCTGTGCAGACTTTTGCTGCTAAGTTATATGTAGCAGAAATGCAGAACACCAGATGGAATGTGGCTGGGACTTTCTGTAAAGAAGAATCAGCGTTCATTGTTTATGTTCTTAACTTCTCATATAGTCTTTTTTATGTTATTTTAAATTGTGTGAGATACATAGTGATAGCTTTTATTCCTTAGTGTAAATTCCCAGTAGAATCACTGAATCAAAAACTATGACCCTTTAAGGGTTCTTTTTATATATTGCTAGAAATACGTATTTTTTAAAACAGCGTTCTTCAGGTATAATTTACATACCATAAAATCTTCCCACTGTGTAAGTATATAATTCAATGATATTTTAGTAAATTGACAGCTTTGCAGCTATTGCCACAATCCAGTTTGAGTCCCATCCTAAGCAGATGCCCTATGCTCATTTGCAGCCAATTCCTGTTTTTAAATTTTGTATACATGAGATTCCATTGCAGAAAATATAAAGAAAATCAAAACCTTAAATCCTTTTGTACAGGGATTACGGTTAATGTTTATTAAATTACATGTGTGAATATAAATAATACATTTTTATATTTCAGATGAGTAGTTGGAGATTTTAAAGGTAGTAAGAGGGGGAAAGTTAGTTTATTCCTAATTATTTTATTTTACTTTTTGGTACTTTGAAAGGCGTGATCTTCCTTTAAATTAAGTAGGAAACAGATCAAAGATTGCTGTTAAAATGCTGTCTTTTTTTTTAATTTCAGTTTATCATGCAATCTACTTGGAAGAAATGATTGCCTCAGAAGTTGCTCGAAAACTTGCGTTGGTGTTTAATATTCCTTTCCACCAAATTAACCAGGTTTACAGACAGGGTCCCACCGGTATTCACATTCTTGTTAGTGATCAGGTAAATCGAATAAGCATGCTCATTTGCTCTTCCCTTTCACACTTCTATATATACCATTCTAGAACTGTAGAAGAATTGTGACCCCTTTTGCAAATACGAGAATCATTTTCAAGGAGTTGGGAATCAAAATTTGTAAGAATTTACAACCAAGAGTTTCAGGCATCCTAGTGATGATAAAGAATACAAGTCGAGGAAAACTGGCCCAGCCTTCTGGCACCACTCTTTTGAATTCAGACACTCATTGGGGCTCTAGGGTTAGTGGCGGACTTTGGCCCTTTTTATGAAGCGAGGCATTGGATGTGTTTTCCTTCTGTCTGTCATTTGATGACTAACTTTAGAAAACAGTTTAGAAATAAATTTCCCTCCCAGTGTTCGGTGACAAGCACATTAATAGAAGAACACTTTATACAATTTTCATTAGTCATTATTCACAGGACCTGGCAGGAAATGCTCCCCCATGGGTCACACAGGAGGCTGAGCAGATGGCTCAGGGCCCCCTGTGGGCAGGCAGTTAGCACAGGGCAGTGTAGCAAGTGTGCACTTTGACTACTCACTGCCTTCATGAGTGATCATTTTGGCCATTGAAGAAGAATATATAAATTGACATTTTCCTTTATAATTTTTAACCATTTCTAGTCATTTAATTAAGTTGGAGCTTAATTATACTTACACATTTGCTTTATCCTTCTAGATGGTTCAGAACTTTCAAGATGAGAGTTGCTTTTTATTCTCCACAGTAAAAGGTACTTTGCGTGTGCGTGTGTCTTAAAATGCTGGAATCATGAAAGATAGTGTGTGCCTCTAATTAGCAGCCCTCTTGTGTGTTTACTCTTCTTACTCATTTTAAGAAGAGTTTGCAAAATGACTTGAATATTTCTAGTGGTTGTAATAGAAATTAGTAAATGAGGAAAGGGAGTCTTTAGGTGACTGGAAAAAACATCTTAATTCATTCAGCCAGTGTCTTACTGAGCACTTTGCTTGTAGTGTTCAGTGGATCTTGAAGAAAACAGAATCCACGGAACTCCCACTCTGTTGGGGAAAGCAAACCCAAATTGGCCAATAGATACACAAAATTACCAATATTTTAAGTGCCAAGAAAGTGTGGGGTAATTACAGATAAGGAGGATCTGGGTTGGGGGGAATATGAAGCTAATGGGCAAGGCTTCTCTGAGGAGGTGTCAGTCCTGAGACTTGAAGAGTGAGAAGGAGCGGGCCATAGGAGTAGTGCCCCAAGGCATTGTGGGTCTGCATGCAGAGGAAGGCTCCTGGCTTCTTTGAAAACCTTGGCAGGGGGCCACGCGGCCGCTGTGCAGTGTGTGAGGGTAAGCAGAGCAAGGGCGGGGGTCACAGTGGAGGCGGGGTCTGGCATGTTTGGTGAGGATGGTAGTTTGGATTTTATTTAAAATGCATTGGCAAGCCAAGTCAGTGAAGTTGTTTAAACAAAGTAGCTATATTAGATTTTTCTTCCACTCTTACAACTCTGCATAGACAGATGAGAAGGTGGCAAAAGTGGAGGCAGGAGACACCCACCATCCAGGTGAGAGGTGATGGTATCTTACGTATTTATAGACAGGCCCTCAGTGGGCTGCACATTTGAGGAAGGAATAGTTGTGACTCCTGGTTTTCCATGGAGAATGACTGGGCAGATGGTAGTCTCGTTACAGAGGTAAGTAAGGTTGATTGAGGTAAAGCAACCAGCAGTTTCATTTTGGATATGTAGAAATGTTAAGTAGGCAGTTAATTAAACCAGCCTGGGCTGGGCTTGGTGGCTCACGCTTGTAATCCTAGCACTCTGGGAGGCCGAGGCCAGAGGATTGCTTGAGCCCAGGAGTTTGAGGTTTCTGTGAGCTAAGCTGACACCACAGCACTCTACCGGGCAACAGAGTGAGAGACTGTCTGAAAAAACAAACGAAAAAAACCAGTCTAGGGCTCAGAAAGGAGGCCTGGGCTTGAGATGTAAATTTGGAAGCCTCCAGCAAATCAGCAGTGACTTCAAAGCATGGAAGTTGTTGAGGTCATTCAAGGAAAGAATGTGGAAAGAGGGCCTGGACCAGGTTCAGGTGAGCTCTAACATTAAAGGTTAGGTAGAGGAGGGATTTTTAAATGCAGAATTTATTTGAGACGAGATCATACATTCATAGACAGTTTTAAAAGTCAGATGGGTTAAAATCCAAAGTCTTAGCACAAAAGCTGCCCCTAGAAGATGATGTTATGTGCCCTTTCCTGTCAATCACTCTAGAAAGGAGTGGCCCCAGACTGCTGAAATTATGATTTTCCTTTGTGCCTGATGTGTTGTATATGCCATCAGTTTACCTGCAAGGCTGAGTTTTAACTGAATTGGTTCACTCTATCTTTCACTGTCAGAAACATCTTTAACTTAGTACCCTTCTGCTCAATCTTTTGTTCTCATGGCAGTATAGTTTTTATACCCTGCAAAACTCACATTGTCTATAAAAGAAGATGCATACTCCAATTGTGTTGTATTCTTTGAAACCAGTGGAGACTTCCAGTGTGGTGCCAGATATCATAGGATTTCCCTTCCAGACTCTGTTTACTGTTTTTCAGACTTTGGCCTCATGAAAAAATTCCTTTCTTTCTTTATGAATGCCTGGGCTGCTTCTCACCATTTACTGAGAAATAGTAGGCCATCAGGCAAAAGTAGATTTTTTTTTTTTTGAGACAGGGTCTTGGTCTGTCATCAGGCCTAGAGTGCAATAGTGTGAACACAGCTCACTGTAATCTTGAACTCCTGGGCTCAAGCAATCCTCCCGCCTCAGCCTCCCAAGTAGCTGGGACTACAGGTCCAATTTTTTGTAGAGATATATTGCCCAGGCTGGCCTTGAACTCTTGGCCTCAAGTGATCTTCCAACCTCGACCTCCCAAGGTACTGGGATTTTAGGTTTTTGCCACTGTGCCCAGCCAAGAAGTGGTGATATTTTAAAAATGTTTCTAATCTACCTCTGAGGAGTTAAAAAAATTTTTGAGAAAAGATGGATGTATACATTTGTGCCCTCCGTTTATTCGTGTATTTTGTATAGGGTTGACTTTGTTCTCTGTCCTTGCAGAGTATTTTCATCTGTTCTACCTTTAATTTTACTCCCCTTGTGTACAGCACTTTTGCTTTTTGTCTTAATAGACCCCCTTCCTTTCGACCCCTGGAGAACTGGCAAGTGGTATGGGTGGGAGCAGGGGTGTTTATAGGAATATGGGAAGGCATGAAAAAGCAGAATGTCTAAAAAGGGAATGTGTGCATGAAGTTGTCTTGGGGAAGAAGAACTACAGCAAATTAATCTGCTCTTTTGTCTAGAATTATTTAAAGGTAACCTGGATTGGGACGGGAAGTTTTCAGGGAGTTTGCAATTTAGTAGTCTTGCTTTCGTAAGTCTAGTTAAAAAAAAATAATTCCTTTCCTTTTTCTGCAGCTGAAAATGGTGATGGTATCCACATAATTTTGAAGTGATGTCTTATGTAGACTGAACTATATTCAGTACCAAATAAAGTCACGCTTAAAAGTGTGTGAAGACTGAATCCAAGAAGTCTTGGGATTGGATTTTACCACATGAAATGTTTCATATTGAAAACACAAGATGACCTTTCTAATGAGCTGTATGAGAGGTGAATCTCCTCACTGTCACTGCCATAGCCAAGCATCCTCGCGAGAGTGAGCACATCGGGACAGTGTGCACCCAGCTCTGGAGGCCACGGTGCAGGCGTAGCTGCCTGCTTCTCTGGCAGAGGCCAGTAGATACAGTTCCTAGAAGCAGCCTTTGCTGTCTTTTTACACTGTATGCGGTTTGGAAATGAATGTAAAAACTTACTGTGGGCATTTACCTTTCTGTGCCAGTTTGGCTTTTATTGCCTGAACCTTATGCCGACCTAGGGAGGAAATGAGGGACAGTGCTGTTGCGGAGCCAGCATGGCATCTGTCTGCGGAGAGACGCATTGTGCTCGTGTGGTGATTGGTGGTCAGGTAAGAGGCTCGGCACCTTCCCGGAAGAAATCATGTCTAAGGGTGTACGTCTGACGTGATCATGCCAGATCAGAGAACATCCAAGCCAGGAAGATGGGCTTTTGAAGCAAGCTGCATTTATCAGGAGTACCTTGGTGAGAGGATCAGTGTAAATCCTAATAGGTACAAAGACTTTGTGTTTTTGCTTTGTCACAGATGAATTGAAAACCTTTTTTGCTTCTGCTTCCATTTTAGCATTTTAGTTTCTGGTTTTCATTTTTTGAAGCTTCCTTGCCTTTTAAACTCTTACGATTTTCTTTCTCATTTTTTTCCCTCTCTTCATCTGACTTACTACCCCTAACACCATTTTGTTCTTAAACATTTTTAAAGCCCTACCCTATTGGAAAAAAGTATTATTGTTGATAGCTTCTGACTTTGGTGTTAAGGGATCTTTATCATGAACAAGATGGAATTTTTCATGGAAACACTAGATATGTCATAAATCAAACACTAAAATGTACCATACAAATCCCTTAAGCCGCTCCTCAAATACTGAGCTTTAGTACAATCATGGATAAACATTCTGATGATTATTTAGGGGCTTTTTATACACCACATAATAGCTTTTTCCTATAAAGAGTGCCTCTTTAATAAAACCAAATGCTTGTCTTCTAGCATACTTTTCAAAGGGAATCCACTATTTTCTCATTTTTCTCCTATTATCTTTATCTCCTCCCTTTACCCAGAACCTTCCCAGAGTTCATCAGCAAGCATTTTTGAGGCCTGTGGTGTAGCAGATAAAAAAATTTTTAAGCTTCTATTCCATTTTAATTATAGCATCTCTCTATCCATTTACTCAAGTGTTTTGGCTTTGAATGTACTGTCTGATCCTCATCTTTGTTCAGGCAAAAATAGGAATGAGTAGATAAACTACTGCAGTGGGTAAAAGCTTTGACATTTTATGTTTTAATCATAAAGGGTTATTTGCTACCAAGAAGCATGGTCTCAATATTTTTATCTTCGGTTTGAAAATACCTATAACTCCTATAGACCCTGTAGGAGGAGAGCGTTCCTTTCTGTCCTTTTCCCTTTGCTTTTGTATGACCACATGTTTTCCATACCAGTCACTTGGGAAGGAAGTGAGTTCATCTCTTCTTCTTTTAGAGTTTTGCTTGTCTATTTAGCATTTCCTTTTCGGTCTCAAGATTTATGGAACAATAAATGTCATTTAATGCTGTGTGCTATTTTGAATTCCTTGTCAGGTTTTAAAGTGGGATAAAAATACTTAGAAGCTCATCAAACTTGAAATTACAGAGTGGCATTGAACGTGAGTCTGTCCCGAGTGAAACAGGTTCAATAAATTATGGCACCAGCAAATTTGTTACTTTGTTTTTTTAATAGTAGGATGTACACATTTCAGTATAATAAATGTTTTCCGATTGTTTTGCAAATGTGTGTCTCATTTAAAATCCCAGTTCCTGCCAGTGTCACCTCAAGTCATAGAATCAAGGAATTCCCTGTGTAGGCTGAGCATACACCAGTGCAGATTTTGTAAGAGGTTAGGCCCATGTTTTTGGGGGGTTCTCCCCGCTTCACAGTTTATTTTCTCAAAGCTGATGGCACCTGAGAACAGGTTATTCCAGTAACTATTTCCCACTTAAAGAGGAAGCAAGGCTGATTTCCTTAACAAGAGGTTTTCCTGTTTTATACATGAGACCATGAGGCATTAAGCATTGAGTCCAGTAGCTATGCTAGGTTGTGTCCTGGCTCATAAGAGATAATTTTTTTGTAGAAACAGTAATTCATATTTAAATGGCTTCCTTTATCAGTCCACCTCCCCCCAACAGTGGTATAAACGTATACTTGAATAACTGTTAAGGTATCCACACAATTTTTAGACTAAGGGGTACTGGAGTATATTATAAGGCAATAAAAAATCAGGACTTGAATGCTTATTCTGATAATCTTGCTGAGTCAATTTTTGGGGGTATGTATGTATCTGTTTTCTCTTCCTAGAATGCAGCCAAGGCATTAATGCCCTTAAAAGTGCTTCTGAAACTGTCCATCTAGTGGAGGTATTGCTAGTCATAGGAAAACATCTTGTTTTTGCTGTTTCACTTCAGTTTGGGGAGTGGTTGCTAGGAAGTGTCACCTACCATTTAACACCCAAGCTCTCAATGAAGGTGGTGACAGGTTCTTAATCTTCAATAAAGATCACAAGTGTGGACAGCACAGAGCAAGAATCAGCCACAGCAGAAAATAGGTCCTCTTATCAGATTTCAGATATCATTAGAAAGGTCTACATTTAGAAAATGGTTTTGCTTGGATTTGTCTGCCATATTTCATAGCAATAAAACCCTCTGACTTAATTTTTTAAGCATTGCAACGGTTTATTCAGTTTTACATTATGAGTCTAAAAGGTGCCAACACTTTACTGATCTGAGTTTTAAGTGTGTAAAATTTTTGAATAGTTCTGGTGTAATCTGGTTTCTAAGGTTTTAAAATAAACTTGAAGAAAATCACATCCATTCTACATGCATCCATTCATTATTTTTAATTGTTTATATTATAGGTAACTTAAGCCTTAATTCTATTTCTTTAAGGTCCCCCCAATTTTGTGAGAGGTGTGGACATAATTAGCTTTTTTCCTTTAACAAAAATGCATTATGTCTGTAGCATATGCCAGAGCTTATAATTTCCAATCAGGCAACATAAACTCTGAGTTGCTTTTGTTTAGTTTTTGGTCCCTGGAGGTGTATGTGACAAGTTGACAGAAACAGAAAGGTGAAGACCCTGCTCCACCCTAGTTTAGAGTCCTCTTTTCTTTGGTGTCATGGAAACCTATTAACATGCCTTCCACATAAGTCTCTACATATAAAACTATCAGGCATTATGAATTTGCAGTACAGTCACTTTGACAAAGTTGCTATTTAATCTTCAAAGTGGAAAAGTCCTGCTAATCAAAATGGAATCACTGTGAATTAAAGTAGGCCACTGGCTTAAATATCAGGTAGAAAATCAACAGCTTATGTTTTCTGCTCAATTTGTGCTAACACTGATGGTCTGTTTGAGGAATGCTGATAAAGCCAAGGGTAGGACTTTTGTGCCTAGGTAGGTACCCACCTCTTGAAATCCAGGTTTCTGGCATGGTCCTGGCTGCACTGAGACCGCTTGCCACGTGTTAACTGACACAAGGCTTTGATTTGATTGTATCACAGCAGAATAAAGGTGAAAACCACCAGAGTTACTGCAATCCATACATAAGTCTTTTACCTGTAAATGCCTTTGCCAATGCAGAATCAACAGATTTGGGTGATGCAGTAGGCTGGAAGACTCAGGTCTTCTCTGGAGGAAGGGACGCCCCATCACCCCTTGGGCCTGGGCAGCTGCTGTCAGAGAATGACACAGCACCTGCACAGTCGCTGTCCACTTCCTGCCACTGCTGTTGGTGGGGTGACGGGAGCAAAGTAGGCATGGACTTTGACGTGAGGGAGCTGAGCCTGGAACGATAAAGAAGGAAAAAGGGGAGGCATCTTTACCCTGGTATTTTTAGGATTGTAATATTCCTAGAAAAGCTATAGTCCTCCATTTGGAATCTATTTCACCTTAATATTAGGCAGAAAATTCAAACAGAATTTCTGCCATAGCTACTCCTGTTAACCCCCTCCTTACCCCCTAACAGTACCTTCTAAAGACAAATGGAAACTCCTAAGTCGATATATTTTGGCCCTGGAACAGTAACCAGCCCATTTGCAAACCAAGTGAAAGTTCTCTACAGCTGTTGCACCCTGGATGGGGCTGCTTTGAGGTATAAATGCAGATACGTAAACTTAAAGCATAATCAAGAAAACAATGCAGGTAAAATACATGGGCAAAGAACGCCAAATTCAGTTAAGCCCTCTTACATGGAAATTAGCCAAGACTCTTCTGCCACCTACTGATAATGACCTTAAACTGTTTTCCTTTAACTGAGGCCTTCTTATAAGGGTGCTAATGACCTGACTGTGTGGAACCTTTACCCCAAACCCACTGAAGTTGAATCTTCCAGGGTGGAGTCTAAGCAAGGGAATTTTGAATAAGTCTAAGGTAACATCTGTGTAACCCGATGGTTTGTGTAACTATTGGCCTAAGATAGAATGCAGAAAATGGGTGTTGATTCTTGATGTATTCCTTTGTTGCTTAGAAATTAAAATTACCCCAGGTGTGACAGACTCCTGTACCACACCTACCCGCATCCGCTTGATTCCTGCACGGGTAACCTGCTGGCAGTCATACAGCTCGAGACGCTCCAGGCCCCGGCAGTTCTCTAGGTGTTCCAGGGCCACGTCCGTGATGAGGAGGCAGTTGTCCAACTCCAGTACCCGCAGCCTCTCATGGCCACAGGTGCTGTTGCTCAGGTGCAGGATCCCATCGTCTGTGATGAGCTCACAGTGGGACAGGCTCTGGAACAGGAGCAGAAGGAAGATGTTTGTAGGACCTTCTCAGAAAGGCTCAAGGCCTAGAGAAAGCAGGGAAGCCAGCTCCTTGCCCTTCTGCTTTCCACCATGGGATGACACAGCAAGAAGGTCCTCGGCAGATGGTGGCCCCTTGATCTTGGGCTTCCTGCCTCTAGAACTGTGAGAACTAAATTCCTGTTCACTATAAATTATCCAATCTATGGTATTCTGTCATAGCAGCACAAAACAGGCTAAGACACTGCTGTGATCAAGCAGGGAGGACCAAACACAAAGCCTTGGGGTCTTTCGGTCATGGTTTCACTGCAGCTGGGCAAATGGATTCTCTCACCTTTCCGATTGTGTAAAGATACATATAAAATTTTCAGGGGAAATTTCAGAGTTTACCCCCTTGAGCAGTTTTACTGCCTAATTCTCCATTTGAGGGGAGGCTTGTGAAATCAATGAGTCTAATGTCTTTGTTCATTTAGAAAATTGTACAAACAGCCATGACTCAGATGTCCTGAACATCTTTGAAGGTTATAATCGAATAGACCTTGAACAATGTGATGTGACATTTCTGGCTTCTCTTAGGTAAACAGTAGAAGTTGCAGAAAATAATGTCAGGTTAATATATAGCCAAATGACATCTCTGTAATTCTCTTAAATTCTCCATATCAATAAACAGTTTCAGAGAGTTTTCCCCAATGGATATCAAATGGGATACCCCAATGGATATCAAATGTAAGATTCACCCCCCCCCCATAGAAACTCTTCAGAGGCAAAAAGTTCATTCATTTCTTCAAATATATGAGTTCCAACTCTGTGCGAGGCCCTGTGTGTGCAATGGTGAGTAAAAGTACACTTCTCTGCACTAGTGGAGCCCAGACTAGCGAGTCTAGAAATGAAATAGCACTAATTAAACTATTAAACTGACGCTGAGCTAAGGGCTCTGACTCCTTATGATAGTAGGATTTGACCTGAAGAAGAGACCACTGAGTTGATATTTGAAGGATTAGGAGGTACTCCCAGGAAAGAAAGCAAAGAGTTTGTTGTGTGCAAGGCCCAGGGTGGCAGGAAAATGGCAAGTACTGTGTTTGGGAGGAAGATCTGCATGACAGATGGGAAGTCAGAGGACACATCTAGATGCAGATGGAATTGCGGAGGTGGGGACCAGATCCCAGAGTTCTGTGGGCCACGCAAAAGAATTTCGATTCTAAGGTCATTGGGAAGAGTTTTAAGGAGACTGTGATGTCACATTTGTTTTTCAAAAATCATGTAGAATGGCTAAAATGAAAAAGATGGAAAATAAGCATTGGTGAGGATGTGGAGCAACTGGAACTATCTTCTGTTGCAGGGGAATTTAGACATTCTTGACTGAAATGCATAAATGTGTTCACCAAAAGCTAGCAATACCGGTTATAACAGCCATAAACTAGAAACTACTCAAATATTCAGTTGGAGAAAGGATAAATCACAGTGTACCCATTCTATACAGCAATGAGAGTGAACATATAACCACATGCAACAATACAGATGAATTTCAAACAAATGTAATATTGAGATACTGATCAATAGAACCAGATACAAGAGTGAAGGTGGTTCCATTCATATTTGTTTTTAAAAATTCCTGTCACCTAGTGACTCATTCATATAATTTAAATAAAATACAAAAACAGGCAAAACTAATATATGCTGTTGGAAGTCACTGCTCCTGGTATTGGAAGGGAGCAGAAGGGCTTTCGGGGATCAGGGTAATGTTGATCCTTAATCTGAGTGTGTTCAGTTTATGGAAATGCATTGATTTACACTCCAATGATAAATGCATTTTTCTGCATGTATATTTTTACCTCAGTAAAAAGTTAAAATTGAAAAAATAAACCACCCTGACCGCCAGATTATTGAGTGCAAAAGTGGACACAGTTGAGAGCAAGTGGGAGGCTACTACAATCTTTGAGGCAAAGAAATGTTTGGGAGTTTTGGACCTGATAAGTTCTGGTAGAGGAGACAGAAAATGGATGGATGCGATATGTTTCTGCAAAATGAAGAAAGAATCCAAGAGACTGATAGTGGACACGAGAAACAGGCAGCTCAGTACAACAGAGAGGGAAGGAAAGCTGGAGGAGAGAAATTCTGTCTGACCTTGATGCTTGGAAGATTCTTTGATCTCTGTCTTAACATGGGATATTACTTCTCATGAATCCACACCATGATTCTACATGAAATAGTATTATGTAATCAGTGCTGTCCGTTAGTTTTTAGCTTTTAGAACTGACTAATGAATAAAGCCATAAAACTTCATTATAGAATTTTGATTAAAATGGAACCAGAAAAAATGTGTGTGTATATATATATAATTTTATTTACATATATTCAGATATACATATATGTGTGTATAGATACACACAGATTGGGGAAAGAGGACGACAGAGGTAGTGTATGAATGCCAACTTCTTCATTGTTTTAATACAGGAAGATTAAGAATTCAAGAAGTTAATTGTAGCATATGCTTTAGGGCACCACTGTGTATACATTACTAATATATTTCACTTACTGTTCAGAACAACCCTGCAGGGTAGGTATTATTCTTCCCATTTAACAGATGAGGACATTGCGGCTCAAAGAAGTTGAGGCTTGCCAATTACAACCGGCTCAGGCTGGCCTTAAAGTCTTTCCCCCTGCTGTGCACTGTCACTCATCCCTGGCAGAGGGGTAAGGCTGTTTTTATTTCTGTTTATGGGAGGTGGGTTAGGAAGAAGGAATACTGCAGAAAAACATGTTTACCATTGCTAGGCATTACATATCCACAGACAAATCAGGGGGGTGCTGCGTTCTGGAAGCGCACAGCTTGTACCACCACATTCCTGAGTCAGGGGGCCTGGAACTTCATCAAACTGCCACTAGCAGGTGTCTTCTACTTCTGTGGATGCGGTGTGGGTGTGTATGTGAGAAAGCAGGCGGGGAGAGGGACAGACAGAATCACCTCTCATTGCACACAGAATTTCTCTAGGAACATAGATGTTATAGCCACAGTTGTTACTGCTACGGAGGGATCGTGGTGACTGGGGGGCTTGAAATGAGAGTCAGAATTTTTACTTTTTCTTTTTTTTTTTTTTTTTTTTTATAAATAGTCTCAATCTGTTTCCTGGGCTAGAGTGCCATGGCATCAGCCTAGCTCACAGCAACCTCAAACTCCGGGGTTCAAGCAATCCTCCT
>CAUYRT010077015.1:0-35145 GCA_963574885.1 Lepilemur ruficaudatus
ATTTTGCTGATGTAAACATTCTAGTGCAGATGTCTTTTTTACAGAATATCTTTTCATCCTTCAGGTAGATCCCCAGTAATCGATTGTTGAATCAATTGGCATTTCTACTTGTAGCTCTTTGAGGTATCTCCATACTACTTACCACAAAGGTTATATTAGTTTGCAGTCCCATCACAGTGTATGAGTGTGCCTATCTCTCTGCATCCACACCAATATTTATTGTTTTGGGACTTTTTGATAAAGGCCATTCTCACTGGAGTTAAGTGATAAATCACTGTACTTTTGATTTGCATTTCCCTGATGATTAGAGATGTTGAGCATTTTTTCATATGTTTTTGGCCATTAATCTATCTTCTTTTGAAAAGTTTCTGTTCATGTCCTTTGTCCACTTTTTGATAGGAGTGTTTGATTTTTTTCTTACTGATTTCCTTGATTCTATATAGATTCTAGTTGTCAGCCCTTTATCGGATATGTAGCATGCAAATATTTTCTCCCATTCTGTAGGTTGTCTGTTCTTGTGATAGTTTCCTTGGCTGTGCAGAAGCTTTTTAATTTGATCAGGTCCCATTTGTTTATCTTTGTTGTTGCTGTGATTGCCTTTGGGGCCTTCTTCATAAATTCTTTGCCTACGCCAATGTCTATGAGAGTTTTTCCAACATTTTCTTCTAGAATTCTTACAGTTTCATGCCTTAGGTTTAAGTCTGTTATCCACCATGAGTTGATTTTTGTGAGAGGTAAAAGGTGAGGATCCTGTTTCAGTCTTCCACACGTGGCAAGTGACTTATTTAATTGAAAGGTGTTATCTTCAATCCCTGAGATTCTTTCTTCTGTTTGATCTACCCTAATCTTGAGGCTTTCCACTGTGGTATGTAATTCCTTGAATAAATTCTTCATTTCCAGAAGTTCTGATTTTTGTTTAATATTTCAATTTCTTTAGTGAATTTTTCTTCAAAGTCCTGGATTTTTTTTGTGGTTTCTTTGTCTTGGGTATCCATTTTCTCTTGGATATCATTGAGTTTTCTTACAATCCATGTTCGAAATTCTTCTTCTGTCATTTCAGAATTTGGTTGATTTCCATTGTTAGAGAGCTGGTGTTCCCCTTTGGTGGTGTGCTTTCAGTTTGATTCTTAATATTTCCAGAGTTCTTTTGCTGATTCCTCCCAGTCTGGAGCAGCTGTTGCTTCTTACCTTTAGATTTTCATTTAGATAATGACACACCCAGTTTAGGCTCTGAGCCAGTAGGTGGTGTTTGTGGGTGAGATTCAATCACACCCTGTGTGATGAGTCAGTAAATGCAGTAAAGGGGTGTGAAAATTGACCTCCCTGACAGTAGGCGGTGCTTGCTGGGAGGAGCAAGCTGCAGTGTTGCTTTTGGGCCCTGTAACCAGCTCTCTTCCCTCTGCAGAAGCACTCTAGCACTTCAGGCGGTGAATGGGGCCCTGGGACTTCCAGGTATGTCCTTATTCTCCACATCAGCAGGGACAGGTTGGGGAGTGAGGCTGGGTGGGGCTGGGTTGGGTGAGCCTGCCCTCAAGCTCCACAGATGCTTTTAGCAGGGTTCAAAGGTCTGTTCTCTGCCTCTGGGCAAAACTGCCAGGGAGGGGCTGGAATGACCCCACTCAGCCAAAAAGTCTGCATGTGGAGGTGGGGATGTCTGAGACCTGCAGTGTAGTGCAGGCCTTGCTCTTTTCCACCTTCCCCTATTCCTCAGTTTCTCTGGGGCCTCTGCCAGCAAGCTGGCCCTCAAGCTAGTGGATCTTCCCTGACTGCAATGGAGGCAAAGAGGTTCCCTGCCCAAGATCACAACCTGAGCTGGGAGTTTGACCCTCCTGTGGGAGGATACTTGATCTTCGAACATGATGCAGCTAGGACCCACTCTGATCTGCCCCTAAAGGCACATACACCTCAGTAGACTAGTTCACAAATATCCCTTCTGTGCCACTGGGCAATGCAATCAAGACCTGGGTGTATGTGATCTGGCCTGCAGGCTTGTCCTCGGACCCCAGAGATCAATCCTTGACCCTTCCAGGGAGAAGAGTTCTGGTCTCTAGTCACCCACGGGGTGCCCAAGCTGGATCAATGTCTCTTTGCCTCAGGAGTTGCCCTGCTCTACTGAAATCACCAGGCAAGCAGCACCTGGGAGGGCCGGTGGGTGCGGAGCTCACAGTCTGATTACCCTAAGTCCACTGCAGGGCCCCAAAAAGAAAGGTCCTGTTAACTGCGGATGCCTCTGAGTGGTGGCTGAATTGTCTCTCTCAGCAGCCAAAAGCAGGGGAGGGGAAGTGGAGAATGAAGCAGGTGAGGCAGGAGGTGCCCTGAGGGAGCTGGGAGCCTGGTGCTCTATCTGCAAGAGGCTCACCACTCACTGGCGGCAGCAGTCTCTGGGCTGGTGATGGCCGGTCTCCAGCAACTCAGGAGCGCACCAGCAGTCTGAGATGCAAGGGAGGGGAAATTTAACCACTCCACCTACCCTTGTCGCTGGTCTCCAAGCCTTTCAGGGTTTAGACCCTGCTGATGCTTTTCTCCTTCCAGTTCGGCTCCGCAACTTCTTCCCATGCAGTCTCCTGTAGTTTCAGATACCCTTCTTTCCGACTCTCATCCAATCTATGTTTGTCTGCCTGTTTGTTTTTTTCCCTTTCAACTAAAATCTATCTTTCTTGTAAACACACTCTGGCTGGTGGTTTTTCTCATCTGCCATCTTCGTAAATACCTCTGGTAAATATCACTTCTTAATAGGGTTAATTTTTGTTGTTGTTCATTAGTTGTTTTGAGTGTCTCATAAATTCTAGATATTAGTCCCCTGTGGGATATATACTTTGCAAATATTTTCTGCCATTCTGCAGGTTGTCTCGTCACTCTCTTGATTATTTCTTTTGCTGTGCAGCTTTTTAGTTTAAGTCCAGTTTGTCTATTTTTGCTTTTGTTGCATTTGCTTTTGAGATATTAGATATAAATTATTTGCCTAGGCCAATGTCCAGAAGAGTTTTTCCTACATTTTCTTCTAGAATTTTTATAGTTTCAGGTCTTACATTCAAGTCTTTAATCCAACTTGAGTTAATTTTTGTATATGGTGAGAGAAAGGCATCCAGTTTCATTCTTCTATTGTGGCAATCCAACTTTCCCAGCACCATTTATCGAATAAGGTGTCCTTTTCCCACTGTATGTTCTTGTCTAATCTGTCGAAGATCAGTGGGTTGTAGGTATATGGCTTTATTTCCAGGTTCTCTATTCTGTTCCACTGACTATGTTTTGTAATAATATATCTATTATTACACCCATACCATGCTATTTTGATTCCTATAGCCTTGTAGTATAATTTGAAGACAAGTAATGTGATGCTTCTAGTTTTATTCTTATTGCTTAGAACTGCTTTGTCTATTCAGGCTGTTTTTTGGTTCCACATGAATTTTAGGGATTTTTCCCCCCTAATTCTGAGGAAAATGATATTGGTATTTTTATAAGAATTGCACTGAATCTGTAGACTGTATGGGGAACTATGGTCATTTCAACGACACTGATTCCTCTAATCCATGAGTCTGGTAAGTCTGTCCATTTGTTTGTCTCATCTACCATTTCATTCATCAGTATTTTGTAGTTTTCCTTGTAGAGATCTTTAACCTACTTGGTTAAATGTATTCCTTGGTGGGTTTGTTTGTAGTTGTTGTAAATGGGATCGAGTTCTTGATTTGGCTCTCAGCTTGGTCATAGAGGTATACAGAAATGATTTTTTTTTTGTCCATTGATTCTGTATCCTGAAACTTTACTAAATTCATTTATCAAATCTAGGACTGTTTTGGTGGCTTCTTTAGAGGTTTCTAGGTATAATAGCATCAGCAAACATAATTTGACATCCTCTTTTCCAATTTGGATGCCCTTTCTTTCTTTCTCTTCCCTGATTGCTTTGGCTAGGACTTCTAGTATTATATTGAATAGGAGTGGTGACAGTGAGCATCTTTATCTTGTTCTTAGAGGGAATGTTTTCAACTTTTCCTTTCAGCTTGATGTTGGCTGTGGGTTTGCCATACATGGCTTTTATTATTTTGAGTTATATTCCTTCTGTGGCTAGTTTGTTGAGGATTTTTATCATGAAGGGATGCTGAATTTTACTGAATGTTTTTTCTGCACCTAGTGAGATGATCATATGATTTTTATTATAATTGTTTATGTGGTGAATCACATTTATTGAATTGCATGTGTTGAACCATCCTTGCAACCCTGGAATAAAATCCATTTGATCATAGTACATTATCTTTTTGCTGTGCTGTTGGATTCAGTTTGCTAGCATTTTTTTGAAGATTTTTGTATGTATGTTCTTCAGAGACATTTGTCTGTAGTTTTCTTTTTTAATTGCATCCCTGTCTAGCTTTGGTATCAGGATGATAAGCTTCATACATGAATTAGGGAGGATTCCCTCCTCCTCAATTTTTTGGAACAGTTTCAGTAGTATCAGAACCCATTCTTTGTACATTTGATAGAATTCATCTGTGACTCCATCTGGTCCTAGGGAAAGGTATTTTATTACCAATTAAATCTAACTACTCATTATGGCTTGTTCAGAATTTCCATTTCTTCCTGGTTCAATCTTGAGAGGTTGTATGTTTCCAGAAACTTATCCATTTCCTCTAGGTTTTCAAGTTTGTGAATGTATAGATGTTCACAGTAGTCTCTGATGATCTTTTGTATAATATCTCTGTGGTTTCAGTTGTACTGTCTCCTTTCTCATTTCTGATTATGCTTATTTGAATCCTCTATCTTCTTGTCTTGGTTAATCTAACTAGCAGTCTCTCACTTTTGTTTATGTTTTCCAAGACCCAAGTTTTCATTTCGTTGATACTTCATATTATTTTTATGTTCTCAATTTCATTTTGTTCTGCTCTGTTCTTTACTTATTTTCTTCTGCAAGTTTGGATTTGGTTTGTTCTTGTTTTTCTAGTTCCTTGAGATGCCACATTAAGTTCATTTGTCATCTTTCTTTTTGATGGAGATATTTAACCCTACATACTTCCCTCTTAGCACTGTTTTTCCTATATCCTAGAGGTTTTGGTATGTTGTGTTTCTATTTTCTCTTTCAAAAAATTTTTTTTAATTTCCATCTTGATTTTGTCATTGACCCAAAGATCATTCATGAGCAAGTTGTTTAATTTCCA
Organism: Lepilemur ruficaudatus; assembly: GCA_963574885.1. Lineage (NCBI taxonomy): Eukaryota > Metazoa > Chordata > Mammalia > Primates > Lepilemuridae > Lepilemur > Lepilemur ruficaudatus. Next base: position 5,148 of record CAUYRT010077015.1, read on the forward strand.
TGTATTTGTATTTTGAGAGTTCTTATTGGAAATGATTTGTAGTCCTATTTTACTGTGGTGTGAGAAAATACTTGATATGATTTTGATTTTTCTAAACTTACTGAGACTTGTTTTGTGGCCTAATAATACACGTTCTTAGAAAATATTCCATGTGCTGATGAGACGTATATTCTGTGGTTGTTGGGTAGAATGTTCTGCAAGTATCCATAATGCCCCTTTGTTCTAGAGTCCAATTTATATCCAGTGTTTCTTTGTTGATTTTCTGCCTGGATCATCTGTTTACTTCTGTGAGTGGAGTGCTGAAAGGCCCCCACTATTATCGTGTTTTTGTCTATCTCTCTTCTTAGGTCTAGTAGTATTTTATAAACCTGGGTGCTCCAGTATGGGGTGTTTGTTTGTGAATGTTATATCATCTTGTTGAATCCATACCTTTATCATTATATACGACGATGTTCTTTGTCTTTCTTTACTGTCGTTGATTTAAAGTCTGTTTTATCTGATGTAAGTATACCTACTCCTGCTCACTGTTGGTTTCTGTTTGCACAGAATATCTTTCTCTACCCATTTACCATGAGTGTATAAGTGTCTTTAGTACTTAGGTGAGTTTCTTATAAGTAGCCTATGTTTGGATCTTGTTTTTCAATCCATTCCACTAATCTATAACTTTTAAGTGCAGCATTTAGTCCTTTTATAGTCAATGTTAATATTGACATGTGATATGACAGGTTCTGTTCATATCATGATGTTAATTGTTACCTAGTTGCTTGTAGTCTCAATTCCATAGTTTTTAAATAAGTCCTGCGAGTTTTATGTTTTTGTGTGTTTTTCCGATGGTGAGTATTGACCTTTTGCTTCCATGTTTAAAAGTCCCTTGAGCATTTCTTGTAGGGCCAGTCCAGGGATGATTAATTCCCTTAGAATTTGTTCATCTAGGAAACACTTAGTTTCTCCTTCATTTATGAAGCTTAGTTTAGCAGGATACAAAATTCATGGCTGACAGTTATTTTTTTTCTTTAAGACGTTTGAAAATAAGCCCCTTGTCTCTTCTGGCTTGTAAAGTTTCTGTTGAAAAGTCTGTTGATAGTTTGATAAGACTTCCTCCTATAAGCAATTAGATTCTTAAAAAATTAGCCCATCTTTCAAATGTTAGCACTAGCTTTCCAGAATTTTAGTATTCAATTCAGAGTCCTCTCCCTGCATGGTGGCTCATGCCTGTAATCCCAGCACTTTGGAAGACTGAGGTGGGAGGATCACTTGAGCTCAGGAATTTGAGACCAGCCTGAGCAAGAGCAAGACCCCATCTCTACTGAAAAATTAGCCAGGGATCATGGCATGTACCTGTATACCCAGCTACTCAGGAGGCTGAGGCAGGAACATTGCTTGAACCCAGGAATTTGAGGTTGCTGTGAGCTAGGCTGATACCAGGGCACTCTAGCTGCAGCAACAGAGCAAGACTCTTTCTCAAAAAAAAAAAAAACAAAACTCAAGAGTCCTGTTTAAAATATGAGCCCCTGATATCCAATGTGGCAATTTAAATGTAAGGGGACTTTTATTATGGTAAGTAAAGTAAATCTTCACAAAATATACATCCTGTTTTCCAGGTAAGGTAGAGTTACTTATTAATTTTTGGTTTTGGTAAACAGGGAACACATGTATTTCTATGAAAAGTATACTTTCATTTGTATATATTTTTCATAGTAACTCACAAAAAACAGTTGTTTACTTCATTAAGAAATAAGTCTAAGAAATAAGTTGTTTATTTCATTAAGAAATAAGTCTAAAAAACAATTCATACAAAAACATGTTAGAAATAATAGTACTATCATCAAATTGTAAAACAAACTCCTCTATTTTATTCTAATAATGGTTTCTTCAACTCGGTAGCTATGTTTACAATTTTCCTTCCAAACTATTTGCTGACAATAAAATGCATTTTAATTTGTTTTATTGATTTACATGAATTATTGATTTACATGAATTATTCAGACAATTTTTCCCAGTGTAGAGAGAACAAGCTTTTCCCCAATGATATGTGGTTTTTAAATTGTTGCTATTAAGTCACTGCATTAGTTAGGATGAAGTTTACTAACACATAGCAGTAAAACCCAAAGTGTGAATGACTTTAACAATACAGATTATGTGTGTGTACACACACACAAACACACACACACGTATGCATACAGAGAAAAAGAAAGCCTGCTAGAATATTAGTATCTATTATTAGTATCTATTAGTATCTTTATTATTATACTAATAATATCAGTATCTATTAGTATCTTTCTATACTAATTTGTCTACTTTAGAAATCTTAAAAATTTCAGAAATATCCCCCTCCAGACCAGTGCTGTCCAATAAAAATATAATGCAAGTTACGGATGCAAGCCATATATGTAACTTCTAATTTTCTATTAGCTACATTAAAAGAAAAATGTAAAAGAAAACAGATTAAATTATGTTTTAACTCAGTATATACATTCAAATATCCAAAACATCATTTTAATATTTAATCGATAGTTAAAAATTATTGAGATATTTTGCATTTTTAATACCTAGTCTTCAAAATCAAGTAAGCATTTTATATGTCAGAAGACATTTTAAGTGCTCACTAGCTACATGTAGCTAGTGGCTGCCATTCTAGACTACAAAGCTCTAGACAGATCCAGCCATCTTTCAAAACTCAACTTAAGCATCATCACCTTTATGAAGACTACCCTTGACTCTTGTGGCAGATTTCTTCCTTCAGTATGGCCCACTATACTCTAATTGATTTCTATGATAGAGTTTACAAATTTCATTGCTGGTATTTGTCACCTACTATAGTACTATAAACCCCAGGGCAGGGACATTCTCTTAATCATTGTATCCTCAGTGCCTAGCATTACAGAGAAAGTATTCAGTAAACCATTTGCGGGATAAAACGGTTATGTGATCAGATAGAGAGTTAGACTGATAATGAATATACATATTCAGGTCCAATAGACTGGTACTTACATGGGGGGAGGGGAGGAAACACAGAGAAGTAGCCAGAAATAAAAAAAACTACATAATCAGCAAAATAAATACAGTAATCCACCCTTAATAACTGAATCAAAACTGGAAAATGATATAATTCAGTAATTTATTAGCGTATGTTAAACATTAATATTTGACCATGTACTGAGAATAATATAAAGTAAAACTTTTATAAGACTTCTAGCTTTTCTTCAGGAATAAACTATATTAAAAGAGTCTCCCTTAAATAACTAACAACTTATGCCACAAGTATAGTGCATCTAATTATCAAATTTTATTCCCATAAACTACCTACCCATTAATATACCTTTAATCCTTTCACAAAGATAATAAATTAAAGTTCTAAAAAATAAAATGCATACCATATTGATCCAAAATTCTAACCATTCTTCCACCAGAATTCAAATCTCTGTTGTAAATGTCTACATCCTATATTTTCTAAGCATGTCATCTTCAATTTATTTCAGAATTTGGCAGCATAATTTTTCAATGTAATTGGGTTCAGCTGTCATTCTGAATGACAGTTTGTCATGCAGTAACTAAAATATATTAGTTTATCTTCCAGAATGCACATCACTAATCAGGTTACACATTATTTCTAGAATAAAATATAGTCACCCGTCGCTTAACAACAGGGATACGTAGTGAGAAACGTGTCAGTAGGCGATTTTGTTGTTATACAAACATCATAGAGTGTACTTAGACAAACCTAGATGTTATAACCTACCATACACCTAGGCTACAATGATACAGCCTATGGCTCCTAAGCTATAAACCCTTATCATCCAGCATGTTACTTACTGTACTGAATACCGTAGGCAGCTGTAACACAACGGTTAGGTACTTGTGTATCTAAACATATCTAAGCATAGAAAGGTACAGTAAAAACAGAGATTAAGAGATTTAAAATAGTACACCTATAAAAGGTACTTAGCATAAATGAATCTTACACGACTAGAAGTTTCTCTGGATCGGTCAGTGAGTGGTACATGAATATGACGGTTTAGAACATTTACTGTACACTACTGTATACTTTATAAATACTGTACACTTAGGCTACACTAAAGTTATTTTTAAAATTTTTTATTCGTTCAAAAATAAATTAAGCTTACTGTAACTTTTTTAACTTGGCTTACTGTGAAGCTTTTACTTCATAAACTTTTTTTAACTTTTTGATTCCTCTGTATAGCACTTACCTTAAAACACAAACACATTATACAGTTGTACAAAAATATTTTTCTTTATATCCTATTCTATAACCCTTTTTCTATTTTTAATTTTTTTTTTTTACTTTTTAAAGTTTTTTGTGAAAAACTAAGACACGAACAGACACGTATGCCTAGGCTACATAAGGTCAGGGTCATCAATATCACTGTCTTCCAATTTCACATCTATCTTGTCCCACTGGAAGGTCGTCAGGGGCAGTAACACATATGGAGTTGTCATCTCTTATGGTAACAATGCCGTCTTCTGGAATATCTCCTGAAGGACCTGCCTGAGGCTGTTTTACAGTTAACTTTTTTATTTTTTAAATAGTAACAGTCTGCTCTAACAATAAAAAGTATAGTAAATACATAAGCCAGTAAAATGGTTTCTAATTATCAGTGTCAAGTATTATGTACTGTACACAATTGTATGTGCTATATTTTTATACAACTGGCAGCACAGTAAGTTTGTTTACACCAGCATGACCACGAACACACGAGTATTGCATTGTTCTATGACATGATGGCTATGACATTACCAGGCGATAAGAATTTTTCCAGCTCCACTGTAATTTTATGGGACTACCACTATATATGTAGTCCATTCTTCCATTCTTGCCTGAAACATCATTATGCAGTGTATAATTATGTGTGTATATATAATATATATTATTATATAATATGTAATTGATTTAAAAATCAGCAAATCTGACTAAAATCTATTTGTTCAACATACTCCCTATACACATACATAAATATTTTCACTCAAAAAGATGCTTCTTTACACTCAACAAATACTTAAATTAAGTAAATCAGTCATTCTAAAAATGACTGGACTTTTGGACTTTTAATTCCAAAGCCTGGATAAGAAAATGTTAATGGTTCAAAACAGTTTCATGATCATTCAAGGAATCATGTTGAACTGTAATCAATTAGTTTTATTCAGTCCCTGTGTAGTACTAATGAGGCCAAGGAAATGGGTTACACAGCCATTTCAATCTAAACCCAGTTTAGTCAATGGTTAAAAGACTGTACCTACAGTCCCACCCAGTAAGAGCCTGCTGTCTGCTGAGTGGATGACTTTGACACTAATATAAATGAAACAAGGATGTGAAAAGATTAACACCTATAAAAAACACCAAATTCATGCCTTGGCATATTTAATTCATAGAAACAGATATGGCCAAATAACTTACAATGTGAAAAGTCACACTTTGGTAAAAATGAATCATTAAATCTCAACTCTTAATAACCATGACAAGTAAATACACTACTTTATAATTAGTTGTTGCATTAGTACAAACAATATTTTATGACCTGGCTTTTAACTTTTTCTATAACATATTTTCAATTTTGTAATGAAGGTAAACAAAAACTATAAATTGATATGCAGGAAGAAAAATTCAATTCTTTAGGAGGTGGAAAGGGGACAAGATTTCCTTGCAGAAAAAAAGTTTGACAAAACAGTACTATTCACAAAACAGTCAAGGAAAAATGCTTATTGACAGTGATCATGATCTTAGAATACTGAACTGTATCAGACCAACTTTAATTTACATCTAGATTCTAGCAAACCATTTAACTCTACTTTGACGAACTGTTATAATTTTTGGAATTCTGAGTTTATGAGACTGACCTAACTAGAAATAACTTTCAGTGCTGCAATGGTATAAAAAAGGTGATAAATTATGTTATTTCTTAAAATTAAAAAAAGGGATAAAACAAAACGTACATCTCCAGAAGCTACATGTTACATAAAATGAGTTCAAATAGATATGGGCCATTCTCTCTATAAGCTTGTAACTAGACAGGTAAGATGAAGAATAAACTAAATAGATAAAAGGTTTTGCCTTTTTTTTTTAATTTTAAAAGTCTGACTATTTAATGCAGGCACATTAACAATCTCTTAAGTAACAAACGAATTCCAAGTGTGTTGCTTTATATGAAGGAGAAGTTGGGGTAAAATCATTACTGAATATTCAGTAAGGAAGTGAAATCATTAGGCATGATCTTATATAACAGATTAGCTGCTGTCATCCATAAATAGTTTTTTAGATGACAAAACAAAAATTATTAATGTGCAAGTGATCCTGGTCTTTCCTTCCCCATGCCAGAATTCTGACTTGGCCCACTGAGTCTCTTCACCTCCCCCAACCTTTGAGACTATCTTACCACTTTAATTATTTTAGGCTTTGTAATACAAAAAGATGAAGGAGGAGAAATACTTGGAAAATACAGAGTTAGGGTTGGTTGTAGAACTTTACAGAGAAGTTTCAAGATAAAAGAATCAAGAAGAGCTGTACTATGGAAACAAAACAAATGCAAGAGAAAATTTTTTTTTTTTTTTTTTTTGAGACAGAATCTCTGTTGCCCAGGCTAGAGTGCTGTGGTGTCAGCCTAGCTCACAGCAACCTCAAACTCCTGGGCTCAAGCAATCCTTCTGCCTCAGCCTCCCAAGTAGCTGGGACTACAGGCATGTGCCACCATGCCTGGCTAATTTTTTCTATATATTTTTAGTTGGCCAATTAATTTATTTCTATTTATAGTAGAGACGGGGTCTCGCTCTTGCTCAGGTTGTTTTCAAACTCCTGACCTTGAGTGATCCGCCCGCCTCGGCCTCCCAGAGTGCTAGGATTACAGACATGAGCCACCGCGCCCGGCCTTCCCACAACTTTTTGTTTGGAAAATTTTCAAACGTATAGAAAAGTTGCAAGAATAACATAACTCATACACTCTTCATATCGATTCATTAATTTTTAACATCTTGCCACATTTATTTCCCTCCCTCTCTCCTTTCTTTGGATGAATCATTTGAGAGTAACTTGCAGACATTGTGACATCTTACCCAGAGTTCCGGACTCACAACCCAAAGATATGGTGGTTTGTCAGATTTAATGTTTTAAGCAAAAGGGATTTGAAATGGCAGGAGCAGGAAGAACTCTCTGACCATTCCCCGAAGCAGGGCATCAGCCCCTCACACGAGAGGTGCCCTCCTTATGCCCAGGGGAAAGGGGTATCCTTATATCAGAAATGGAGGGACACCCTCTGAGAGGGATCTGAACGGACAGGCCTTGCTAAGTTTACTTCTTTTAGCTCATAGCCCCCTTTGTCCTAACATATTTTTCACAACTTTCTACTCTTTATTAAACCTAGTATAAAACACAGAGCCAGGCATGGGGACGCACCTGTAGGCCCAGTAACTTGGAAGGCTGAGGCAGTAGAACCACTTGAGGCCAGGAGTTCATGACCAGCCTGGGAAACATAGTGAGACCCTGTCTCTAGAAAAAAGAAAAAGTTAGCTGAGCGTGGTGGCTCTCGCCTGTAGTCCCAGCTATTGAAAAGGCTGAGGTGGAAGGCTCTAAGCCCAGGAGTTCAAGGCAGCAGTGAGCTATAATTGTGTCACTGCATTCCAGCCTGGGTAACAGAGCTAGACCTCATCCTAAAAACCAAAACAAAACAAGAAACAAACAAACAAAACAACTCACAGGTTTAACTTTGCTTTGGCTCTTGTTTTCCTTATTAGGGCTCCTGAGTCACATAAAACTTGTATTATAATAAATGTGTATGATCTTCTCTTATTAATCTGTCTTTTGTTAATAAGACCCAGCCCAAAAGGGGGTCTTTAAGGGCTACCCTTCTAGCCCCAAAAAGAGTAGAAGGAAAAGATACTTTTCTTCCCTGCATCCAGCATGTCTTACCTCATAACCTTTCAAAGAATTGTCATTAATTTCTGACTAATTATGCTTTTTTATTCTTATTTTTGTTAATGATTTCATTTTACATTTTATGTGCATATGTATGTATGTGTATGTATAAAAATGTATTCTATTATTCTTGGGTAATTGCCTAGCACTGGAATTGCTGGATCTTGTGGAAAGTGTATGTTTAATTTTATAAGAAATTGTCACACTGTTTTTTAGAGCAACTATATCATTTAGCGTTCCTATAATCAATGTTTGAGAATTTCAGTTGCTATACATCCACATGAACATTTGATTTTGCTAGTCATTTACATTTTTACCATTCTGATGAGTCTGTAGTGGTATTGCATTGTGACTTAATTTGCATTTGTCTTATGACTAAAAGATGTTGAGTATCCTTTCATGGGCTTAATGAATTTATATACCATTTTTTGGTGTAGTGTACATTCAAAGTTTTCCCCAATATTTTTTGGATAACCTTTACATTTTAAAACAGTTTTAGGTTTACAGAAAAATTGCCAAGATAGCAGTGAGTTCTTACACCCTGCACCCAGTTTCCCCTGTTATTAAGATTAGCATTATTGGGGCTCAGAACATGGAACCCCAAAATATTGTACTGAGAAAACAGCTGCAGCAGGAGGGTCTCTTTCACTTTCTCTTATACCTTTCTCCCCTTGAGATGGAGCAGGGAGCCCTTTAAGGGGCCCGCTGGGCCACCCAGCAAGCATGGCAATAAAGGAAAAACCTTGGCCGGGTGTGGTGGCTCACTCCTGTAATCCTAGCACTCTGGGAGGCCGAGGTATGAGGATAGCTTAAGGTCAGGAGTTTGAAACCAGCGCGAGCAAGAGTGAGACCCTGTCTCTACTAAAAAAAGAAATTAATTGGCCACCTAAAAATATATAGAAAAAAAATAAGCCGGGCATGGTGGCACGTGCCTGTAGTCCCAGCTACTCAGAAGGCTGAGGCAGGAGAATCGCTTGAACCCAGGAGTTTGAGGTTGCTGTGAGCTAGGCACTCTAGCCCAGGCAACAGAGCAAGACTCTGTCTCAAAAAAAAAGAAACCAAGTAGCATGTCATGAAAACCCCATTTTATAGCCAGTTGGCCAGGTAAAGCAACCTAGGGCTTGTGACAGGCATCTGAAGTGGGGGGCATCTTGTGGGACTGAGCCTTTCACCTTCGGGACCTGACACTATCTCCAGGTAGATAGTGTCAGAATTGACTTGAAATGGAGGACATTGCTGCAGAATTGATTGATTGGTTGTTGGTGGGGAGAAATCCGCACACATTTCTGGGTGACCAGAAGTCTTCAGAGTTGGTTGTTGAGTGAGAGTATAGGAGAAACTGAGTTTGTTTTTCTTACATCCACACAATTTTCTATTAATTTCCTTTTTTTTTTGAGACAGAGTCTTGCTCTGTCACCCCAGCTAGAGTGCAGTGACATCATCGTAGCTCACTGCAACCTCAAATTCCTGGGCTTAAGTGATCCTCTTGCCTCAGCCTCCCAGGTAGCTGGGACTACAGGAACGTGCCACCACACATGGCTAGTTTTTCTATTTTTAGTAGAGACAAGGGTCTCACTCTACTTCTGAGCTCAAGCAATCCTCCCACCACGACCTTCCAGAGTGCTAGGATTACAGGTATGAGCCATCACACCTGGCCTGAATTTCCTTTTGAGACAGTAATGGCAAAGGTGATGAAAATTATGCGTTATATAAAGTTTTTCCTGATGGGCTGAGATCAACTGGTGTAGACCATGCTAAAGGCAGTGGGGAGCCCCCGAAAGGATTTAAGTAGGGCAGTGATATGATCAGATCAAAATTTTGGGAAGATCACTCTGGCTCTAATGTGGTGAACATATTGGAAGGAGCCATCCTGGGAGTATGCAGCTGGGTAGCTGTTGCAGCAATCCAGGTGAGAAATGATGGTGATCTGAAATAAGGTTATTAGTAATAGAGATAAGAAAAAACATAATGATTTTGTCTCCTTGGATTCTCTAAAGAATTAACTTCATTTTTCCCAGAAATGTTTGCTGTCAAGACCAAAAGAATGGTGAAAATTCAGGCATCCTGAATAATGATAATGGGGAAATACAGTCATGTGCCTCATAACAACATTTTGATTAACCCCATTTTACAACCCCAATGATTAACAACATTTTGATTAATATACAATGGTGGTCACATAAGATATAATAATGCATTTTTACTGTACCTTTCCTATGTTTAAATATGTGTAGATACACAAATGCGCAACATTTGTGTTACAGTTGCCTGCAGTATTCAGTACAGTAACATGCTATACAGGTTTGTAGCCTAGGAGCAGTAGGCTACACCATATATCCTAGGTGTGTAGGAGGCTATACCAGTCACGTTCATGTAAGTGTACTCTGATGTTCACACCAGGATGAAAGCCCTAATGACACATTTCTCAGAACACATCCCTGTCTTTAAGTGGCACATGACTGTATTTTACAGCAGAGATATTCCCCTTATTTCTCAAATCATATCAGTAGTATAGTGGTTAAGAGCCCAGACTCTGGTTAAAAGGTTTGAATCCTCACACTCTGACATTTAAGAGCCCCAACCTTGGTCAAATTGCTTAATTCTCTAGGCCTCAGTTTATCAGCAAAATGGGGATTTCAATTGTTGCTATCGTGTTGTAATTTCATGAGCATAGTTATTTACTTCATCTACATTTTATACTAGCCTTGATGTCAGCTAAAAGTAATTTCAAAAGAAAATTGTACAGTTACCTTTCTAGTAGTGATATTGAATTTGTACTTGACCATCTACATGATCCCTTTGGTTCCATTTGTGACATTGATTTGAATGGCTGGCCGTAATTTGTAGCCACAGAAGAGAGTGAAATTTATCTGTTGGCACCAGGCTTTGACCCAATAGCAAACATTTCTCCTTTATAATTTGTTACCATTGTTTGAGATCACAGAGAAGTACCATCCAAGAACATGAAAATGAAGAAGTAAAATTGCCCTTTTAGAATAAATTGTAGGATTAGAACAGAAAAATTATCCAAAAGAGACAGGCTCTTAGGCCAGCTAAAATGTCAATTAATCTGATTGAACATATACTAATATATCTAAAAATATCAGTCATGACAGTATTGATTGGCCTTCAATTTCTAGATATAGAAACATATTGGCAAAACTCCCCATCTAAGCTCAGAGTAGGGGAAAGAAAGTCTTAGTCATTAGCATGTGTATTTCTGATTCTGACAGAGATGGAGTATGGCCGACAGCTAGTAGATTATTGAGGACTTTGATTCTTTTTGTAACATAACCTCAACTGAGATTGATGCTGTGGCGGGTATTGTTAATGGTCTCTATCATTTCTTCTCTTCTTTTTCCTTAGGAATAAGACCTTTTATTTTTTTTACTGGGCACAAAGTCACCAAGCATAAGGACTATTTTCCCAGCTTCCTTTGAGGCTAAGTGTGGCTGTATGACCAAGTTCTGGTCTATGGGATGTAAGCTGATGAGGTGTGTGCAACTTTCAATAAGCCTCCTTTTAACGAAAGAGCATGCTTTCCTTCCCCTCTTATTCCTGCTGGCTAGAAGGTGTATGCGATGGATGGAGATTAAGAAGCTATCCTGAACCGTGGGGTCGAAACCATGTGTTGAGGATGAGAGAGCAACAAGATAGAGGGAGCCTGGGTACCTGGTAATGGTGGAGCTGCCATGTCAGTTCTTTGCTGTTTAGTCTGGACATTAATTTAATGAGAGATCATAACTTGTGCAAGCAAGGTCACACCTCGTTCAAGCTGCTTATATTTGGGGATTTCTACTACGCACAGCTGACTGTAATCCTAACTAATATAGATGCCTCAGGCCCTGTATTAGTTTCCTATGGTTGCTGTGACAAATTGCCATAAACTTAGTGCCTTAAGATAACACAATTTTATTCCCTTACAGTTCTGGAGGTCAGGAGTCCATGAGTCTCACTGGGCTAAAATCAGGGTGCTGGCAATGCTGCTTTTCTTCTGGAGACTTCAGGGGAGAATCGATTTCCTTGTCTTTTTCAACTTCCAAGCAGCTGCCTGTATTGCTGGCATATAAAGCCCTTTCCAGGCATCACGCTAACTTCTCTCATTACATCTCCTACTACTGCCTTTGACCTTCTTGCCTTCCTCTTTTAAGGAAGTTTGTGATTACATTGGGCCTATCTCCACAATGCAGGATAATCCTCTCATCTCAAGACCCTTAATGTAATTACATCGGCACAGTCCCTTTTGCCATATGAAATAACATATTCACAAGTTCTGGGTCTTGGAGCATAGACATCTTTGGGGGCTTTTATTCAGTCTGTCACAGGGTCTTTTAGCCCATTTCCATACATCTGATTATCTATCTTTGTTCTTATTACTGAGCAACATTCTAATTATGACTTGACTTCTATTTAAGCTGTCTACAGGGAGAAATGAACAGAGCATTCAGACCTGGAAGTGTCTGTCCCCATGACAGACATTTCTCATGGCTAATTAGTAAAGTGCCTTCTGATTATGAATTGGCTCCTCTTTGCCTTGACTTTAAGGAGAAAATGCACTACTTATGCAAATGAGAGCATTCTGGTCCATGTGAGAGTTTAATTTCTCATTGTAAGTGAATAAAGTGATATTTGGATGTCACCTCCATCTCTCATGCATGAGTCAATCTCTCAGGGCCTGCACCCAGGGCACTGGCAGGAGTGAGTTTCCGGGCCATATTCTGAAAACTGGAAATCCAGCCGTTGTCCTCTGATGCCTCCTGCCCAGCCTCCGATTCCTTCCTGGGTGACCTCTTGACCCCTTCCCTATAAGGTCCCTCTCCACTGATTTCTAGATCACTCACTTAAAAAGACTTAGTCAAAGTTGTGTGAAATAATGTTGTCTCTAATTAATATTTTTTAATGTAGAAAAAAAGTCCGTAAGAAAATATTTTAATGGACGCTTTAATGTTTTTTTTTTTTTTTTTTTGAGACAGGGTCATGTTCTATCGCTGGGCTGGAGTGTAGTGGCATCATCATAGCTGACTGCAACCTCAAACTCCTGGGCTCAAGCAGTCCTCCTGCCTTAGCCTCCGAGTAGCTAGGAGGGTGTAGCTAGTAGTAGGGTGTGCCACCGTGCTTGGCTAATTTCTCTCTCTTTTTTTTGTTTTTTTGAGACAGAGTCTCACTCTGTTACCCAGGCTAGAGTGCCGTGGCCTCAGCCTAGCTCACAGCAACCTCAAACTCCTGGGCTCAAACAATCCTACTGCCTCAGCCTCCAAAGTAGCTGGGACTACAGGCATGTGCCACCATGCCCGGCTAATTTTACATATATATATATTATATTGTTTTTTTTTTTACTTGTCCAGCTAATTTCTTTCTATTTTTTTAGTAGAGACAGGGCCTCGTTCTTGCTCAGGCTGGTTTCGAACTCCTAAGCTCAAACCATCCGCCCACCTCGGCCTCCAGAGTGCTAGGATAACAGGTGTGAGCCATCACGTGCAGCCTCTTTATTACTTTTTTAATTTTTATTTTAGAGATCCTCCCACCTAGACTTCTCAGAGTGCTAGGATTACAGGTGTGAGCCACTGTGTCGGGCCTTAATTTCTCTATTTTTTTGTAGAGACGGCATCTTGCTATGTTGCTTAGGTTTAGGGTTGTTTTAATTTTTAAAATAGTTGCTACTAGCTAATATTTCTGAGAAGGTAACAATACATAAAACATGCTTTTCATTAACTAATAAAATAAGGAAATAAAGCCTATGGTAAAATTGAAATCAGACTGCTTTTTAGACAAATGAGATTTAACATAACACTTTTAAGCTAAATGGTTATCAATGATCACATCAGAAGATTGGAAATAGCGAGTTTGGAAATAGCAATAATTTATAAGAAACTTGCAAATTCTTTCAGAAACATTACGGTGAATTAGAGCTAGCAGTTCCCTTTCACCATGTGCATCAAGTGGATTGGGATAAACATTGTCCTTGGGTCTAACAGTCTCCAAACTTTCTTCCCTGCATAACGAGATGACTACAACTTAATATTTAGTGCTACCAACACCTTTCCTTACATAATAAGGAAATTAAAGCATAAAGCAGGAAAAACAAGCTGGATTTATTGATTCAACTCTGGATCATCACTTCCGGGAAGGTGGGAGGACAAATTTATTCTTACATCTGAACCTCCCGATCCAAACATTTGTTCAGTGTCCTCGGCCTGGAATGCCCTTCTTGGCCTAGTAAACATCTCCCTCTCCAAGACTCACATTAAGTATCAGCTTCTCTGTGAAGGCTTCTTTCACCCTAAGAGTGAGCTGGCCCTTCCGTCTTCCGTGCTGCCACTGCACACTCTGTACTTTTGCAGCTATGACGGTCTTTCTAGTATATGTGAGTTTCTTAAGGACAGAGACTTTTAAAAATCTGTCTGTCTGTCTTTATTTTGTTTACTCAACATAGCATGTACTAAGTTCCAGGTGCTATTCCAATTGCTACATAAGTATGTAGTCATTTAATCCTCTTAATAGTATCATGGGGTATATTATTATCCCATTTTATAGATGAGGAACCTGAAGAACAGAGTGTTAACTAACTCACCTTCATTCTCTGTTTCACTAGTACCTAAAGATGATGCTTTATTTGCATACAGTAGGCATTCATCGGTTTAGTAAATCTTTACTGAACGCTTCACATCTGTAGGTATTCTTCTAGATGCCGGGATCCAGTGATGAAAAGAGCTGACAAAAACCCAAACGCTTGTGGAATCCACGTTCTGGTTGGCAATAGGCCAAAAAGCAAAAAAGAGAAAAAAGAGCAATAGGTAAAATGAATGTATGCTGTAATAGATAGCAATAAATTCTACAGAAAACAGTAAGGCAGGGAAGGGGGAAAGAACACTTGGAGGTGGCAATTTTAGATGGTCAACAGGGAAGGACTCACTGGGAAGTGCTGTTTGAGGGAAGGAGGTGAGTGAGAGTGAGTCACGCCCAGCGGGAAGATCATCACAGGGACAGCCAGAACCAAGGTCCTGTGGTGCCTGGAATATTCAGGGAACAGCAAAGGGTGGGGAGTGTGCCGCTAATTCTAGAACAGGCAAGAGGGAAGGCGTGGAGGGATGAGGTTGGGAGGGAATGCGCAGTAAGCAGAGTATGCAGAGCTTTGAAGGAGTATTTGGAGTTGAACTTTTGCTATTAATGAAAATATCACTGGAGGGTTTTTGAGCAGAAGAGTGACCCCCTCTGATTTATGTTTTATCAGTATCAGCCAGGCTTCCGTGTTGAGACGAATGTGAATGATGTCAAAGATGGAAGCTGGGAGATGAGTTGAGAGGCTCTTACAGTAATTGAGGTGAGAGACAGCAATGGTAGTAGTGTAAGTGGTAAGAAATGGTCAGATTCTGGACATACGCTGAAGGTTAAGCTGCCAGATTTGCTGCCAGATATGGGAGAAAAAGAAGTATCCAGGATTTGGCCTTTGAACCTAGGGAAGAGTAGAAAAGGAATGTGCTTTGGTGGTAGGGCAGTGGCAAGAGGTGATCAGGAGTTCAATTTTGGACTTGTTATATTGAGATGTCTATTAGTCATCCAAGTGGAAATATTAAGGAGGCAGCTGAATATGTGAATCTGGAGTTCAGGGGAGAAACGCAGGCTGGACACAGTCAGTACATACACGATGGTAGTTAAAACCATGAGACTGGATGAGATCACCAAATGAGTGAGTGAAGACAGAAAAGAGAAGAGGTCCAAGGCCTGAATCTTGGGATACTCCAAGTTTTGGAGGTCAGAGAGATGACGAGGACCCAACAAAGAAGACCGAGAAGGAGCAGCCAGAGAGGCAGGGGGAATACTAAGTAAGTGCTTATAAAAGCCACATGGAAAGTGGTTCAGGAAGAGCAAGTGATCATATTCTACTAACTGCTCAAGTAAGACAGAGATTGAGACTTGACCACTGGATATAGCAGCAGGCGGGTCAAGGTGACCTTGACAAGAGCAACTTGATAGAAGTGGATAAATAAATACCTGAGTGTATTAGGTTTATGAGAGAACGGGAAGAGAGATACTGGAGAAGGTGAACATAGACACCCCCCTAGGGAGGAAGGAAAGACATGGAGGTAGTAGCTGGAGGAGGAAGTGAGGTCAACAGAGGGTTTTTCAAAAATTGGAGAAATAGTATTCTTAGGTTGATGGAGAAGATGCAGTGGAAAGGAGTGAATTGATGCAGGAGAGAGGAGAATTACTGGAATGAGTCCTTGAGCAGGTGGCACCTGGTCCACAAGCAGAGCAGTGGCCTTTTCCAGGGGCACAGATGATTTATCTGCAGTCAAAGGAAAGAAGCCCAGAGTGTGGGCACTGATGCTGCTGGTGGGTGTTTGTGGGAGCTCTCTTCTGATTCATTCTATTTTCTCAGTGAAATAGAGAATCAGGATAAGGATGGATGGTGAGTAGGTATTTGAAGTTTGAGGACAGAGGAGAAGATATGAAGTAGTCACCCAGGAACGTGGGAGAATAAAAAAGCCAAGAAAATACAGTGTGATTGCCAGCAGTATTAAGGGCCTACGCGAGGTTTATGATCATACATTTAAAGTGGGACCTCTTAGTATGATTTTGCTCTTTGCCAATCACGTTTAGCTGCACAGGTATAGGCCTGGACTATGTGGAATGTTGTCTTTAACAAGAGCCATTATTTAATCAAGTGGGTATCACAAAATGTTGTAGGCGGCAAGGGAGCTGAGGGCACATGCAACATAAATGAATTTAAGCTGAGCAGGGATGGAGTGAATGCATACATGAATGAGTGAATTGTTTCCCCAGTTGGATGCATTTTTCTCTCCCGTCCATTGAATCAAACCCCCTTTATTCTTAATGGCCCATGTAAGAACTGTACTACCCAGAAAACAAGTTTGGTGTTAAGCTAATAGACGCTGCTCTTGGATGGGAATAATTTAAGAGGAGCAAATTTTATATCACAGGTCATGGTGTAGAGCGATTTTACCATTTGACTATTCCCTAAGATTGTTTAGAATTCTTCTTCCATTCAAATATTAGCTCATTCTGGCACATTGACCTCTGGTAAATGCTGGAGGGTGACTCACAGAAGTTTCCACAAACATACAACTTGTTTTTCCTTTTTCTTTTTGGCCAGAACTCAGTATCTTTATTAGTGCCCAGTAAATGATGTTTGGGTAGAGCCTAATTAAGGGTGTGTGTCAAGGGGCATGAGGGTGTCCCTTGAGTCCCTTTGGGTCCCTGTTTGGCTTCACTTCTGTGTTCAGCAGGCCTTGGCCAGGGGGAAAATATTTACAATGCAGAGTCTCCTTTAATCCAAGTTGGAGGTCAGAGTGAACCAAGAAACAAGGTGCAAGACCAACCAATCTTTCTTAGGAACCTAACTCCATCAGCACACCCATCATTTCTACCTCCCTAAAATTTAAATATAGCACAAAATAAATGCTCTGTCTACCTCATGCTATATAACCATCAGTCCATGCATAGCACGGCCACTCCCTGACTAAAGCCTCATCATTCTGTGTGGTCAGGGACCTTGGTGAATGTGTGTGTGTGTGCTATTTTAAAACTAGTGGCCTAAAAATAGTTATGTACAAATAGAAAATGCATGCTTGTTGAGTTCAGGCTTGCCAAACCCCAGAACTCTGAGCCTGGGAGAATGGCAAGTATATCTTGTTCTATCACCTGGAAATGCTAACCAAGGGACAATCAAAAGGAACCCAATGTACAAGCACTCGTACTCAGACCAGTGGTTTTCAACAGCAGAGGTATCCCTTTTTGGATGTGGTTTGGCAATTGTGGGTGCATTTTTGGTTATCACAATGATTGAGGGCATGCTCACTGGCATTTGGTGGCTGGGGCCAGGACTGACAGATGTGTGGAACACATAGTTCCATAGAACAAGAAAACTGTTTTGCCTGACTTTTAAATGCCCTGCAGGGCATTGATGTGGGTGAAAAATCTATTTATAATTATTTCAACATAGACCCTAATTCTAATTTTATTTTCTTTTCCTTTTTATTTTTTCTTTTTCTTAGAGATGGGGTCTCACTATGTTGTTGAACTCAAACTCTTGGGCTCAAGGGATCGTCCCATCTCAGCCTCCCTAGTAGCTGGGACTACAGGTGCGCCACCATGTGTGACTTCCTTTCTCCTTTATATTACACTTAAGACAGTGTATTAATTAGAAACATTTTTGTCTGTGTGTAAGTAGATTATATTACATATGGATTTTATTTCAGGACCGTGAAGGGGGTGTTTTATTATAAAAAGGGGATAGTGGGTCTGATACAATTTAGAACTACCATTCTAGTTACTTGTGTGTATCTGGACGTCCTTTCCACAGCAAATTTCCAGGTTCTCTATAACTAGATCTGACCTTATTCGTAAGAGGCAGGGATGCATCAATCCCAACAGTCCACATTTGAGTCCTAAAGTGTGAAGAGTTTCTGTTGAGGGCTAGCTGTGATTCCTTCTCCTTATCCCATATTAGGAAAAAACTAAAAATAGGAACTGCCAACATTTCTTATAGAAAAGGGAATCACAGTAAAAATGTATCTGAGGATGGGAAATAAGAAGCTCCAGCAGGGGAGAGGAGGAAGGAACAGGAGAGTTCGGGGCTTGGCATCAAATTAGGTGGAAAACCCCACCAAGGACAGAGATCTACCTTCTAGACTTCCCCTCCCAAACTCTCCCCCACCACAAATGCACATGCAGAGCCTGCTCCTGTCTCTAGAAATGTAAACTGCATGTCACAATTACTCCATACACACCATAAACAGATTCCCTTTGTCCTCAGGGTATGTGTTGGGTGGTAAAAGGTTTATACTAGAATAGGTCATCCACTCAGCTCCAGACATTCCACTGAATGAAGGTGCCAAGTGAAAGGTTTGGAGAGATCTTTAAGAGAAGATCCAGAGAGGCAAAGGTTTCATTATTCAGGACTCTACAATCACAAGGATCTGAGGCCTTTTCCCATCATTAGAGTGAAGCAGCTGCAAATACTCACAGCACCCGGGAGCAGTGCATGCCACTGCCATGTTCCGTGCTGAACGCTGCATTGGAAAATGGCTGAAGTTTTTTGTTGTTGTTTGTTTGTTTTTGAGGGAAACAGGCTAATGAAAACATAGGTCTTAGGGATGAACCAAAGAGAAGGCTTGATATTCAAAACTTATATAAAATTATGGAATAGTTCCTGCTGTTAGGCATAATGAGAAATCTCAGCAAATAAAAGGATTGGCGGAGAAATACATGTTGTTTGTCTCCAGGCTGAACCTATGTCTCTTATGGATCTACACAGGACCTCTTACAGTGGAGGTGTGGCTTGGACAAAATATTTGCTGAATTAGGTTGAGGCATGTGGATAAGGTCAGGACAGAGGGAAGTGATGTGGTTAAGAGTAGGACGAGCACCACTGGGTCCAGGTGGAGGAGGATGCAGGAGAGCCTTGCCCCTGGCGAATTGGGGGTGACTGTGGTGGGGCCTTTATGCTGGGTGCCATTGCTGGTGGTAGCTTTCCAGCAACAACAGGTTTTTGCAGTTCTTCAGGGGAGTAAACCACAGACCATGTGGGAGTTTGACAGCTATTAAAACCAGGGCTCCACAGTTGGGAGGTAGCTTTTCAGTTTGGCAAGGTCTGTTTTCCATGATTGACTGTAGTATGGTTCAAGCCACAGGAAAAGAAGATCCCTGGAACTCAGTCACAAGCGGTGCCTTAACAGGAGCCAGACTGGCAGCAGGAAATGGCCCAGTGGCTGTGGTCGAGTCAGCCGCTGTGGGTGGCATTCTCCGAGCATTAACTGAAGGAGCTGGTATCCTGTTGACAAGATTTGCCTCTGCACAGTTTCGCAGTGGTCCTCAGTTAGCTGGAGACACCTCCCAGTTGCCTTCAACCCAGCTACCGTCCTCACCTTTTGGAGACTATGGACAATATCCACGGGACTTCCTCCCCAGGATTTCTTTAACAGAATGAGCTGTAGTTTCAGAAGGATTTCCAAAGATCAAGTTACAATCAACTATGGCCAAATAGACAACGAAGAGACATTTAGCACTTTTTTTCTATTTAAAGGAACATGGGATTGGTGTGTTAAAAGATAATAGATTTATTTATTCACAATTTGAATTGCCTTTGTGATTAAAATAAATGCCTAGTATCATTAAAAGAAAATATAACAAGTGCTTAAAAGATGACGGACCAAAGGGCAAATAACAGTATGACTGACCATCATTTCCTTGAGGGCTTCTCTGCCTGGTTTTGTGTGTTCTGTTATTCAAACAATAAAAAGCTCCTAGAACTTTAAAAAATATTCAATATAAAAAGGAACAGGGCCAGCGTCAGGGGTGTACGGCTTGTGTAGTCACACAGGGCCCTGTTCTTAGAAGAACCCAGGCCCAGGTCTTGCTATTGCCATCTTGAAATTATTAATAATTTTTGAATAATGACCCCCCCATGTTCATTTTGCACTGGGCCCTTCAAATTATGTAGCCAGTCCGGGTCAAGAGCATGAACATCTGAGTCTGAGAGGCATGGGTTCAAATCCAAGCTGTACCATTAGCGGGCTGTATGATCTTGGGCAACTTATTTAACCTCTTTATCAATAAAATGGGAACCATAATAGCACCTATCTCATGGGACTGTTATGAAGACTAAAACTATATAGCAGTTTTCAGTAGATGTTAATAGTATTATTATCCAATGACAATGATTTAGATGACATTGCAAAGGCACCAAGGCACCAAGCAGTGTTGGGGTAGAAATGTTTTTTAAACTCATTTTTTGGGAAGACATTTCTGCTCTGGATGTATATATTGACGTCACCATCCTTGTGGCAAGACAGGCCAAGATAATTTTCCTAATTGCAGGCTTCACTGACACATTTTGTGCCAGAACCGAGGGAGAGTAGGTGTTATTTCAAATCCGTGAATCATCACCACACACTCATGCGCAGCATATTTCTTATAAATTTAAAAGAGTTGAACTCTAACCAAGATAATGGGGACATTATTTTAGAATGTAGAAATATGCCCATATAAAGGCAACTTGCTATTGAAAATTCTTACTTCTGCTGCGTGGGCCTGTCAAGTCATTTTATTTGCCATACAGTTATTGAATACAATATTCCCAACCAAAGAAGGCACAAATCAAAAAATATCATCAGACCCATTTTGCTAGACTACATACTAATTATTACCTTGCCATGAACAAATTGATTGTATTGTATTAGAATACGGTTTGGGCTAAGTTAGGAATGAAATGTGGAGGTAAGGCCAAGTGGAAGCATTTTCTTCCATTTTGACTGAACACCCCCTTATTAGTTTCTTGCTTATTACTATAATTAAAAGTGGTTTCTGTCAGACTTTCTCCTTTTAAAATTATTTCTAAAGTTGAGAACAAATTTATAAAATCTGAAATGGATTTTTTAAAAAGGTTTTAATGTAATAAATATGTTGTGAGCATTCTACTTAGTAAAATGATAAGGAACTCTTCCCCAGAGAGTTGAGTCATTGTTCTGTTAGAAAACTCTTCAGTGGTTAGGGAGAGAGAACTGCCCCTGTGATGTGGGATGTGAGTTCTTTCCCCTAACCAAGCTGGTTCCACAGTTGCATGTGAAGGTCAAGGTGTCCTTCCCAGTCTCCCCAAACACCGTAACCTTGGGCTTTATTACGTAAATCATTAGAAATAATCTGATAAATGCAGCATTATGGATTTAGGGATGATTTTTCCTAACTTTATATCTCACTTAATTTTTTTTTTATTGTGCTAAAACCTACACAACAAATTTATTATTATAACTATTTTTTTTGTTAAGGCAGACTCTCACTCTGTTGCCCGGGCTAGAGTGCCCTGGCGTCAGCCTGGCTTACAGCAACCTCAAACTCCTGGGCTCAAATAATCCTCCTGCCTCAGCCTCCCGAGTAGCTGGGACTACAGGCATGAGCCACTGTGCCCGGCTAATTTTTATATATATATATATATTTTAGTTGTCCAGCTAATTTCTTTCTATATTTTTTAATAGAGAAGGGGTCTCACTCTTGCTCAGGCTGGTCTTGAACTCCTGACCTTGAGTGATCCTCCCGCCTCAGCCTCCCAGAGTGCTGGGATTACAGGCGTGAACCACCGCTCCCGGCCTAAACTGATATATATATTTTTAAGATGTATATTGTCATCTCAGAATGACATGCTTTCTCAAAATTTTCCAGCTTTGACCTTTGAGAGCTCTTTCAGATTGGCTCCTGTGTCCCTCTCGTTTTCTGAGCATTTCCTTTGTTCCTGGCACGACATTTACTTACTTATTTATTTATTTATTTTTTGAGACAGAGTCTTACTCTGTTGCCCTGGGTAGAGTGCAGTGGCATCATCACAGCTCCCTGCAACCTCAAACTCCTGATCCTCCTGCCTCAGCCTTCCAAGTAGCGGGGACTACAGGCATGCGCCACCACGCCCAGCTAATTTTTCTATTTTTGGTAGAGACATGGTCTCACTCTTGCTCAGGCTGGTCTTGAACTGCTGATCACAAGCAACCCTTCTACTTTGGCCTCCCAGAGTGCTGGGATTTCAAGTGTAAGTAACCGTGCCCAGCCACACTATATTTACTTTTCTCCAAGCTTATCTTGTATTTTTCCCTGCCCCGGCCGTAGAATCAGCCATTCTTTAAGGAGCTCTGGTTTCTTTTATTGGAGAATTGTTTTTAGAAACCAAGAGCTGGGCACAAGTGTGCTCATTGCTACTGGGTGGACACTGCTTCTAGGCCTACTCAGTGGCTAGAGCCAGGAAATACGTGGATGTATTTCCACATATAGCAAATCCTCAATGCCCTTGGTTCTTGGAAACTATGACTTTAAGCAAAACAGCATATAAGGAAACTGATTTTTTTCCCCTGATCAATGGTCTAACAAAATGTCAATGAACAAAACGACATTATTTGAGGACCTGCTGTACATTATTTCATTTAAAGTTGCAGTTTCCAAGAATCTAAAAACAATGTTCAGTGAGGACTTACTGTATACACACACATTTATGACTAGTTCTCTATCTGCCTACTTATCTGTCTTTCTATGGATTAAATTAAATATGAATTTATACTGATATCCCAAATTCTAACCGAGTACCATAGGGTTAATTCTAGTGTTCCCCCTCTTGTTTATGAATTTATTATTATTGTTATTATTTTATAAGAGACAGGGTCTTGCTATGTTGCCCAGGCTGGAGTGCAGTGGCTATTCACAGGCACAATCCCATTACTGATCAGCACAAAAGTTTTGACCCGCTCCCTATCTAACCTGGGCTGGTTCACCTTGCCTTAGGCAACCTGGGGATCCCCCACTCCTGGGAGATCACCATACTGATGCCGAACTTAGTGCAGACACCCTGTTGGTATAGCGCACAACAGCCCCAAACTCCTGGGATCAAATAATCCTCCTGCCTTAGCCTCCTGAGTAGCTGTGACCACAGACTCCTGCCACCAAGCCCAGCTCCCTCCTTGTTTATTTCTAACTCTTCCTTGACTGTGAGACACCTGGTTCCTATTATCTATTATTTATCAATTTGTTTAACACTAGGATAGATGTACTTTCAGAAGTCTTAACCTATATCCCTGAATGAAACTAATTTGTAGATTACAGTGTTTATGTACAATTCTCTTTATCTTTAGCTTTATAGTTTACAGTCAAGGGACCATTTTCCCAAATTACTTTAGGTTAACTCCTTCCCCATCCCTTTTGGGAAAGTTATGTCATACATTTGTAATACAGTTATAATAATTTCTCACAGTATGCATTCCATCTTGGGATCCTCCAACATCTTAGTTGATTTTTTGAAAACATTGTATACATTATTATTATTATTATTTAGAGACAGGGTTTTACTCTGTCACCCAGGCGGGAGCACCGGGACATGATCACAGCTCACTGCAACTTTGAACTCCTGGGCTCAAGCTATCCTCCTGCCTTAGCTCCCTCCTCCTATAGCTGGGACTACACATGTGCCACCACGCCCAGCTAATTTTAAAAAGTTTTTGCAGAGATGGGATGTAGTTTTGTTGCCTAGGCTGGTCTCAAACTCCTGGCCTCAAGCGATCCTTCTGCCTTGCCCTCTCAAAGTGTTGGGATTGCAGATGTGTGCCACCATGCCCAGACTAAATTGCATATATTAAAGTTCACTCTTTCCAATGTAAAGTTTTATGGGTTTTGAAAAATGTATAGTCATGTATCCACCACTCCAGTGCCACATAAAACAATTTCATCACCTTAAAAATTGCCTTTAAATCATTTGGTGTCTGGTTACTGAAAAAAGGTTGCCTTTACAAAAAAAAAAATTGCAATTTTCATTGCAATTATCAAATTCCATTAAAAAGCTGTGCATACTGTATCTGCCACCACAAGGCTTTACTGAACTACCCTCAACAGAGGCCGTAGAGAGATTTCTGAGTTCTCCAACTATAAATGGCTGGAGGGGATGGGTTAGAAAATTAAAGTCATTGGGAGTTGATGGAAGTAGATTGCACATAGGGACAAGATAAATTCTAGGAGACAGGAGAGAGAGAGAGAGCAATTAACTGGGGAGGTTCATTTATATGGAGAGCTTCCGCCAGAGGGAGAATGTGCTGGTTATCAATGTATTGCAGCTCAGCTACCTCCACTGACTGCTCTATTAAAATGGATCTGGGCCCTTTAAATATTTTTTCCTTTGCCACCTGGCACAATGTTTTGTCAGTAGAGTGCAGGAGAGAGACATGGAAGGAAAGAGGTATTCTCCTTCTTGGTCCTGATGTCTTGTTGCCCAGACCCCTGAGCATGCTATCCTCTTCACTGCTGGCACAGAGCTAAGTGCCTACAGGGTGAAGCTTTTGATGTGTGCTTTCTTCAGCTCATTTTTTGAACAGCAGCAGTGTGTCTAGGAGTCCCAGACAGCATAGCTTTCACCCTAGCCCAGGTTGCTGCTCTGCCTGGGTGTACTGGGGTCCCAGGCTGACTGTCTAGTGAACTGGATGTCTAACCTTTGTCCTCTGGCTCAGAACTGCTCTCGTGCAAGCCACGTGCAGGGGTGTACTAGGTTGCTGCAGAGGGAGGCCTCCCCAGTTCCCATTCCCACCAGCACCCACAGCAGCAGACCAGCTCCTTCTGCATACCCACCCATCAGCTTCAGCTTCCCTGGGTCCCAGAGAGTTGTTTCCCATGGCTATCCTGACATAGACACTAAGCCTCGCACCTGCGGTGGCTCCCTGATTCTCTCTGTACAATCTCCCTCTGCACACCCAGCCTGCCCACCAGCTCTGGCTCACCTGTGCCTCAAAGGGTTGTTTCTGCCTTCCTGGCAAATCTGGGTCATCTCTGGGCTGGGTAACTTAGGAACTTCTCTGCCATTAAGTGGGCTGTAACCATACCTTCTTTGATGATCTCTGAACCCTTCCTCCAGATTTGTTCTTTTTGGTTTTTGTTTTTGAGACAGAGTCTCACTCTGTTGCCTGGGTTAGAGTGCCCTGGCATCAGCCTAGCTCACAGCAACCTCAGACTCCTGGACTCAAGCAATCCTCCTGCCTCAGCCTCCCACGTAGCTGGGACTACAGGCATGAGCCACCATGACTGGCTAATTTTTTCTGTATATTTTTAGTTGGCCAATTAATTTCTTTCTATTTTTAGTAGAGATGGGGTCTCACTCTTGCTCAGGCTAGTCTCGAACTCCTTGAGCGATCCACCCGCCTCGGCCTCCCAGAGTGCTAGGGTTACAGGCGTGAGCCACCACACCCAGCCCAGATTTGTTGTTCTTTGGGTACTTTCCCTCAGTTCCATAGCACTATTTAGAGCTCTCATTCTATATTTAGAGTCACTCTCCTGTCATTCATTGCTTAATAATCCTTTATATTAAATGCTCCTGTTTAAATTATAGTGTGGCTTTTGCTCTTGATTGGACTTTGACTAATTAAAGTCTACTCTTGGCCGGACAGGGTGGCTCGCGCCTGTAATCTTAGCACTCTGGGAGGCCGAGGTGGGAGGATTGCTCAAGGTCAGGAGTTCAAAACGAGCCTGAGCAAGAGCGAGCCCCCGTCTCTACTAAAAATAGAAAGAAATTAGCCATACAACTAAAAATATATAGAAAAAATTAGCCAGGTATGGTGGCACATGCCTGTAGTCCCAGCTACTTGAGAGGCTGAGTTAGAAGGATTGCTTGAGCCCAGGAGTTTGAGGTTGCTGTGAGCTAGGCTGACGCCACAGCACTCTAGCCTGGGCAACAGAGCGACAAAATGTCACAAAAAAAAAAAAAAAAAAAAAAAAAGTCTACTCTCTACCCGTGTTTCTACAGAGCAAAGAAGAAAAAAAAAAAAAATAGAGTCTATTCTCACCGGGAGAGAGCACAGGTATTCTCAGTCTTCTGTTAAATCTCATTTCAAGAAAAAGAAGAAAGAAATCTCTCAAGAAACTTGATGATGATGCTGGCACAGATTCTCTGGTTAAAAGACGGAAATGAGATAGAAACCCTAACCAGTAGCTCAGGTCCCAGGCCCCAGACCCTGGCTTATGGTTAAAGGTACAGTTTTGGGAAAGGGATTTTCCTATATGATGAAGGAACAGCTTCTGAGTATGTATTATAACCTGGAGCTGGTAAGGGTTGAAGACATTTGTTAGACTTCTGCCTCCAACTGAATAAGGTAAATTATTCTGGGAACATTATTACCTATAGCGAGATATAAAATGCTCCTCCATTTCATTGAGCTTGACACTTAAAAATGAAATAAGAGCCAGAGAGTTTTTAGATTAGTACAGTGTTTTAATATTTTAAAAAAAGGCTCTTCTTTTGTCTCTTACTTATTCCTGCCAAGGATGCATTTCTAAATTTCTCTTTTGAAGAAAATTTCCTGGGTCTAAAAAGGAACTTTGAAATTCTGCTGACAGATCAATCTTATTTTAATTTTCTTAAATGTTCTGTTTCTCCCATTCTGCAAATAATGGGTAATTTTACCTGACTGTGGTTTGAACTGTCTTCTTAACATAACAGTTCTGTATGTTAACCAGGCTCTAATTAAAGAGTGAAGTTGAGGTCCTCCAACGTTCCTTAAAAATTTCCTGGGTTAACTCTACCACACCTATAAATCCCTGATAATTATATCTATAGCAGAATTGCTCATAAAGCAAAGTGCATTGCCAAAGTGATTGCCCATAACTACATATCTTCTTATTTATTTATAGGGATGGAGTTTCGCTGTGTTGCTGGCCTTGAACTGCTGGGCTGAAATGATCCTCCACCTCAGCCTCCTGAGTAGCTGGGACTATTGGCGTGTGCCACCGTGCCTGGCTTTCACACCATATATCTAAAGAAGGAAGGAAAAAACAACTCATCTGAATATAAGAGACTTCTTTCTAAAGGATTTAACATCTCTCTCATTGTTTTCCTATATTTGTCCTCCTAGTAATCAAGTGAGGTACGACTTACATTAGAGATAAGAAAACCAAGCTACATAAATTTGGGAGATTTGTCTAAGAAATTGTCAGTATTGGCATGCAGACTAGAAGTTATATTTTAATTTTCTGACTAGTAGTCTTTATTTAAATATTTGTTTGCTAACTTTAGCTTTTCCTTAGTATAGCTAGCAATGACTAGTTCGGGTTTTTTTTTTTTTTTTTTGAGACAGAGTCTCACTCTGTTGCCTGGGCTAGAGTGCCGTGGCATCAGCCTAGCTCACAGCAATCTCAAACTCCTGAGCTCAAGTGATCCTCCTGCTTCAGCCTCCCGAGTAGCTGGGACTACAGGCATGTGCCACCATGCCTGGTTAATTTTTTTTATGTATTTATATTTTTTTTATAAATTTTATATATTTTATGTATTATATTTTTTATGTATTTATATTTTTAGCTGTCCAGCTAATTTCTTTCTATTTTTTTAGTAGAGATGGGGTCTCGCTCTTGCTCAGGCTGGTCTCGAACTCCTGAGCTCAAATGATCCATCCGCCTCAGCCTCCCAGAGTGCTAAGATTACAGGCATGAGCCACCACGCTTGGCCAACTAGTTTTTCTTAAATGTGATAATTTCTTTTTTTAAAATAAATCATCTGTCAGGAATAATAAGAATAAGTATTACTTATAATAATTCCATTACTTATAATAATAACGATGATAATAATGAAAACAACTTGCATTTGCATAGCATTCTATTAATATTATTCATGAAGTATTTTGACATCTATTATCCAATTTCATCCCCACAAAAATTTTTGTGAGGTGGATAGAAAAAGCTTTATTTTCCTATTTTATAAGTAGAAAATAGAGGCTCAGAGAAGTTAAATGACTTTTGTAAGGTCATATAATTAGGATGTGGTGGAAGTTGAATTTGAACCCAGGTTTGTCTGACTCTAAAACCTGTTCTCTTAACTATTATGCCCTCTATATATTAATACTACATAATAGTCAAAGACATACTAAGCACATCTGTTGTTCAACAAACTACATGCACCCAGAAGTCTAAACTGGAAGAAAGAACAAATTTTCTAATTGTCCAATTTTGAGTCTAATTCTGCAGTTGGGCAGAGAAAGAGTGGGCATGAGCTAAAATTAAGCATGTATTCTATGACATGTATTGTGATAAACACACACTGCTATAGCATATAATGTAGCTGTAGTAGTACCCTCAGATGTAGTACACCCATGGACATAATGTAGATATTATTTCTCTCTCTCTGTGAACAAAGAAACTGAAGCTGGGGGAAGTTAAGTAAATTATCTAAATCCAGATCCCTCTGATTCCAAAATGCATGTTCTTTGTGGATTAATGTAGTTGATTGTCAAGAGAGATGTCCATAGGGGAAAGTTCTTCAGAGAGCAAGGAAAAAGAGCTGGCCCCTTTCCACCAGCTTGAACAGAGGCCCTATCTTCAAGAGGACTGGTTAGTAGAACCAGTCAGTCCACTGCTGGAACTAATCAAGGTGCCACCTAGGCAGGACCTGTGCTTATCTGTTGATCTGATTGGCAGCAAAAAGACATCATCGTTCACAGCCTGGTGACATTGCCCATCATCAAGGATACAATTCAAATAAAATCAAATAGTCTTTACACAGGTTTGTCAACATCCATTGACCAATTCAGGTTTGATTGTATCCATTAGCAAGGGCACGTGCTCGTTGGGTTTAACAAAAGCACAATTGCTTGTATTACTTCTATTTCTATTTCTCTTTTAAAAAAATTTTGCTGAGAATGTGCAGTTGAATTCTAGATGGTTAAATGAGTATAAAATGGAACTTCATTGTATTCTTTGAATGATATTTCTCTTCGTGTTTATAATGGTGTATATTTTCAATGATGACACATTCTGGATTTCTTAAGATAGTTCTGATTTCACATTATTTCTTATTTCCCCCCATAGAAGTGTTTCTGCTTATCTCAGTCCAGATTTTTTATTCAGAAAATAGTAAGAGTATTGCATGTTGTGCCTGAAAGCATTTTAGTTGCCATCTGTCACCTGTACTTCAACAGCTTTCTAGTATATCACCTGTTGATTCCTATATTAATATAAAAGAGCCGTGTATAACAAATAATTTACCCAAACTTTCCTTACACTGAAAAATAATTCTACTTGCAAAATTAAATGAAAATTACAGCTATTATCCAAATATTTTAAGTAAAATAGCTTTCTAGTGTGTTTTTTTCCCTTAAGTATTTGGGTTGGCATGAAAGGGATATGAATTTTGACTTGAACCATAGACTAGACTGTCTAGATTGATTGATTTAATGAGATAACTATGCAACCTGCCCTTTGGGGTTTCCTGGTGATGAAATTTTTCTTACTGTTTTCACGTACTTTGTTTTCCAGCTATAAATCCCTATAAATGTCAGTTTGTTTTTGGCCAAGTTGTGATTTTGAACGAAGAACCATGGATGGAGAAAGATTTCTTTGCTTCTAGGACAACCACACTTTTTTTTTTTTTTTTAGATTTGCTGAGTTGAAGCCTCTCAACTACTGTTCAAAAATCAACAATTTGGGCCGGGCGCAGTGGCTCACGCCGGTCATCATAGAACTCTGGGAGGCCGAGGCGGGAGGATCGCTCAAGGTCAGGAGTTCAAAACCAGCCTGAGCAAGAGCGAGACCCCGTCTCAATTAAAAATAGAAAGAAAT